>LPNX010028252.1:0-87781 GCA_001517045.1 Pseudotsuga menziesii
GTATTAAGAAAAAATATGAACTCATAAAAATTGAAAACAACAGAGCTATGTATTGGTACTATAATTCGTTGATAAGGCCCACGTCTTTATATATTTTTTTTAAATACCTACAGGTAGCGTCGCTATATCGACGGCTTGCCGTGGAACTTTGCAACGCCTTGCCGTGGATATAGCGACGCGTTCCCGTGGATATAGCGACGCCTCGCCGTGGATATAGCGACGCCTTGCCGTGGATATAGAGACGCCTTGCCGTGGATATAGCGACGCGTTCCTATGGATATAGTGACGCCTCGCCGTGGATATAGCGACGCCTCGCCGTGGATATAGCGATGCCTCGCCGTGGATATAGCGACGCCTCGCCGTCGCAGGTATTTGGATTGGGCTTTTTACATTCTAGGAAGGGCCGTCGCAATTGCGACGTATTCCCGTCGCTATTGCCACGCAATTAACGGGTCGTCGCTATTGCGACGAAATGACTGCCACAGGAAAAAAAATGCTTTTCCGTGGCAATATCCACGCTTTTCCGTGGATATTGCCACATTTTGCCGTGGCAAAATTGATCACTTGTACTAGTGGTGTTTGAGGGGTAAACTGCAGGAAGTGATCTAGTATAGCTTTCCAGCTGAAAGATCTTGCTACAGTGTTCAGAGTTGGTATTGAGTCATTGGACTAGTACTTTGTTGTTTGGTCCACCCAGTCCCAGCCAAGGAGACCAGGAACAGGCTCGGGGGTCCTGAGAAGTCATTGTTTGAGCGCTCTCCAAGAGTTGGTAGGGAGGAATGGCCTCCCAACGCTGTTGTCATCCAGCTTTAAAAATAGGTTCTACTATCTTTTAATTTCTGTGTTAAAGTTTATATCTGATTATGAACAAATAATGAATGATTTATATGTTATGTAGTGAACTGTTAAGCTTGAAATTTCTTGGTTGTTTTAATGTTGAATCTGTACTTTGATGAAAAATAATCCGACCTGTGTTTTTCCCCATCTGGAGTAAACCAGATCGTACTCTAGCATAGGTAGTGTGTTTAAAATGAATGAAATATGATATGAATATGAAATGAATAGAGTACTTATGTTTTTCAGAGTATTGAAATATTTTCTTTTAGTAGATGGTTGCTTCCAGAAAGAATATTAATCTTTTAGTAGGGTTGTTGATAGAACCAGACTGTGTATTAAGAATATCAGAAAAATAATAGGATCATATTATTTTACTAATAGCAGTATGTTCAAGTATGTAAGTCATTCTTTTACACAGTACCTTCTTTGATAAACTATACATCTACACTGAAATAGAAGAAATAGAAATGTCAGTTAAATGTTTGTTATTTATGTTAAGTAAAGAATGTAAATATGGTACTGTTAGTTTATATCTTTTCCTAATAATAATAGCTATTTTACCTGCAACTATCTGAACTCTAAGTAAGGATTGGTAACCTAATTAAATTCTGAAGATAAACTAATTTGAGATAAGGAATATAATAAATAAGAACTTAATAACTCTTATAGTATTCTTTCTCTTAGAATTAAAATAACTAAAAGACAATAGTAACCTATGCTTAAAGTATTTAATAAGGAACTGTCCTTATACACTTACAAACAAATTATATGTAAAGGAGTTTTGACAGGTATGAAAATTCTTATTACTTTCACCAAGCTAACAAAAATAATCTTATTAAATAAACTAAACTATTATAGACTGTTCTCATTCTTTATTAATAATATAGATATGCAAATATAAACGAAAGAGAATACAGTATACACAAACAATATTATTATTAACACAAATAATATTATTATTAACATAAACAATATTGTTTATAAATCAAAAGAAATTCTTTACAAACTGGAGTGATTTTTAAAAGAAGAACAGAGATTATTTCTACAAACCCTAACCTAGAATTCTTTAGGCCAGTGAAATAATTTTAAACTCTTCTGACAGTAATCGAATTTAATGAAATAACAATACAGAAATCTTTATTATAAAAGTTACAAAAACCTACCCTATTTATATATACATTAGTAACCTAGGATAAACCATAAGTTTAGTTCTTTTTAACCATTAAAAGAATCAACTAAATTTAATACACAGAAATGAAATACAATACTGAAAAACATATACAAAATGTATACTTATAAAAAGAAATTGTTTCTTTTGATACAAACAAGGTGTACCTGTGAAAGCAAAATATAGGGTTAAAAAAACCTTATAATTATTACAATTACAAATATCAAAACATTGAAGTAATAAACCAAATTTATTTAATTATGTAACCATTAAGTCACCAGGTTATTATAAATTACTCACAGTCCTTTAAGGACAAAACAACAGACTGTGTAATTATTATAAACTAGAATAATTTATTTCAAAACGAGGGTTTCCACAGGATAAACCCTAGTTCATAACCCTGAATAAAAACAAGCAAGAATTAATTTATGACTGTAAGTATCAGTCTTTAAAACCTTAATTATAAACCCTTACAGAGTAATTCAAACAGAGTACAAAAACTTCACTTACATTCGAGATGGGTAAAAACCCTGAATTTTAGACAGGGCATAATATAAAACATCTGATAAACCAAAACAAGTTTGAAGATAGAACTGTCTTTACAAGAACTATTAATTTAAACAAGCCATAAAGCCAAACGTCAAAACTAATTACATTGCTCAGTTAAACCGAGTCTACCCATCGACTAGCGAGGGTTTGAAACTGGGTATTTCAACAAACAACCTGTAAAAATAAACCACATAACTTATGGCGAGTCGAGGAAGGCTTCCCCAAACCCTGGGTAAATCCAAATGACCACCCTGTTACAAGTAGGGTGAAACCCCAACACATGGACCACGGGGCTTACCCGAACTAAGCCACGAACCACGGCATTCGCTGGTTGACTGCTTACTTTCTCCACCGTGAAAGCATATAGTGGCGAGCACCTGCAAGGAGTGTAAAAGACTACTATCAGTAAACAAATATCTATTTGTACCACAGTAATAGCAAAGACACTTGCTGCAAAGTAAATGAACTCTAAAATTATTATTTACCTATTAGTTGAAATGCCGAACAATCTTGTGGAAGCACTGTCATCCACAGACCTTGCTAAAACAGTCGGTAAGACTAAACCTCACGCAGACAGTGAGCCACGAGGACAACGAAAGGAAGCTGGAGCAGACAGTAAGCCATGAGGACGACGAAAGGAAGATTACATAGACAGCAAGCCAAGGGCAACGATAATATCTACAAAGCTTGCAGAGTGAGAACCCACAGCCACTGAGAATGGCTTTTAAAACCACACGCCGGTGTCAAATGCAACACTAAACCAAGACTCAAGACAACTGGAGCAGAAGAGGACCGACGGCCACCATGATATCCAAGCAGAGTAGCCTCAAGGGCCAACACGAACTGCGTGGAATAAATAATAAGGGTTAGGGTTACAATGCCTCTTATATCTCCCACGCTTGGTCAGGAGACGACCACGTGGTCAGTAAATCAAAACCATGCAATGGATCAATCTTCTGTAGTGCCTGCATAAAATGATATCCAATTATTTAATCATTGGAACAAGGAGTAAACTATATCATCGACCCAATAATTGCCTTGCAAATCGATTATACCATGCACCATATCTTATGCTAGTTTAATAGTATAATATCAATGATATGATTACGTTGACCTAGCCAAAACCTTGGTAAATGCCGAAATCATTCATGCATAAGACTCATTCCACCATTTAATCTTATGTTATAATATTATAACATCACAAATGCGATTTGGTTGGTAACATATATATTCTCTAAACATTGACGATGTTTTGGATAGAGACCGTATGTTATGGGAGAGCTCATGCTAACAACTATAGTTCTCCTATATAAAAATGCATAGTTAATCTCTTATACAAGGACATTACAAGTTATAACTTTTATAAATGGCATAATGTAATAATTTAGAGAATTATAAACTCTAATTTAAATATGTTTATGATCATGAACTAATTATAGACTGAATGCCTATCAAACAAAATAGACTATTCATGTTTATAAGTCACATAAGAACTAATAACTCAAATGATAGCAGAACTAGGAAGTGGACAAAATGTATTGTAAGAACACTTTTATGAAATTCTGTTACATAGTTCAAAGCGACGATACTTTGATGAATTTTGGTTGTGGCTCAACTTGGTTCTTACTATTGATTCACCATGTCTATTGGTTAGTAAAATAGTTATAAAATTATACAAAATAGCTAGAAAGTCGATCTGTTTTGAAAGCATCAATCTCAGAAAAACTGTTTGTAAACAGTAATTTAATTCAAGAGAAGTGTCATACAAACATTAAGAAAATTGAATAGGAATGATCCTACTTGACTCCAGAATTATTAGAACCATAGGGTTCGACATGAAATTAAAATATAGGCAAACAATGATCTCATGTAGGAAAGGCATTATGGTTTTTAGTTTGCATAATCGAACTTATACTGTCAAAAGGTTAACAGGCTGTAAGTTATCTCGCAAAAGCAAAATGTGGGACAGTTGTTACACGGATAAGATAATGTATTATTGTATAAATACTGCCAAAACAATCATTATAACATTGCAATTTATATGGACTAAAGTAGAAGTTACTTTGCAACTGAAATTATAATTTTGGGAGCCGCAAACATATCTTACTGCCGCAACATACTTCTAAACCTTATTAGAAGAGAAACTGAAGGAAGCCAAATGGTTTTAGCTCATGGAAGCTGTTTAGAGTTTAGCAGTGTAATTACTAAGCTTTATAATTGCAAATAAAATACTGCTGGATACTTTAAGAATTTTTAATATGTACTCGTTAGATCATACCTGTAAACCTGTAGGAACCAGTAATCTTCTGCATTAGCACAATTGCTAAGTAAGCCCCGGATTCAAAAGTTAGATTCCACCTACCTGACATGAAAAGACTCATCAGTAAACTAAAGTAAAACAATACGCAAGAAGACTTTATTCTTGTTACAAAAATGAACTATTGAGTTAATATAATTAAGATTTAGTAAAACTAATTACTTGACTATTTCTTTTATTGCTAACCGTTAGCTGTTAGTAGACCGCGGGTTTTACCATTTGTTGTTATCTCAAAAATTTTAAATTTTTGTGAAAATTTGGGGTTTTGACATGTAGTATTAGAGCATAAGGTTCAAACACTAGGCCTTGATGAAGCCCAACTAGCTTTCATGAAACAATAAATTAAATTATTGTGCTAACGTACTTTATTTTAAATGTTATTCAATAGAGATTTGTTTTCTGAAGTTTAACAGGAAAGTATGGAAAGGCTAGAAGAGTATGCAGAGGAGGAGTCTCCAGTTACTGAAACAGGAAATTTACCGAGAGATCCTATACCAGAGGATTTAACTACCAATTCCTCAGAGTTGTTACAAACTGTAAGACTTAAAAACTGAAATGGAGTGTGTAAAGCAAGAAAATGAGAGGATTCTGAAGGCTCAAGAAGAGCTGAATCAAATCCTAACTGAAAAGTTTCAAACTGAGGGTAGGGGTAGAAGATTAGAATCAGAAGATGCTAGTCATCAACGAAAATCTAAAAAGATGAAACATACAAAAATTGAAAGTAGTTCGTCTTATAAAGTGTTTGGTGAACAACGAAATTACCATACTACTAGTGACAGTAGTGATGATAATCTGTACACTAAAAAGAGGAAATACAAACCTTATGAGGAAATTTCCGGGGAATTCAAAAAGATAAAACCACCAACTTTTAATGGAGAGACTAAGAAGGTGGAGGAAGCTGAACCCTGGTTATCTGGGATGAAGAAGTACTTCCAAATATATAATTATTCTAACCAGTTAAAGGCTAGAATGACTATATATAACCTCTCAGGAAAGGCTGACATTTGGTGGCAGGACTTGAAGAGAGTTAAGGGTATAAAAGAAAAAGAAATTCCTCTCTGAGCAGTATTATGAGGAGAGAGCCAAAGAGTTTTATGAACTGAAGTTAGGTTCAATGACAATGAAGGACCTGAACAGCAAGTTCTTAAGTCTACTTAGGTATGTACCATACCTTGTAGATGAGAAACCAAAGGTACAACGATTCCTTAGTTGTCTACCTTATCATATTAAAGATAGAATTGAATATGATAACCCAAAGACCTTGGAGGAAGCTATGAGAAAGGATAACTTTTGTTTTGAGCAGAATCGGAAGAAAGAAAGCTTGGCCAACTGGAAGGCTAAGAAAAATAATAATCAGTTTGAACAAAAGAAGAAGGATTTTGTGCCTAACAGAAATTTTAAGAACAATAAGGCCAAAAACTATTCTAATAACAAGAATTTCCAAGGAAATAGGAATAATACACCCAACAATCAGAATAATTCTAAAGGTAAGGAAACTGCAAATAATCATGGAAACTTTACCAAGAACTTTGAGCACAAAGAGCCTATCAAGTGCTGGGAGTGTAATGGCCCACACTATGCTTGAGTCTGTCCAAACCGGAAGAAGACTGTTAGCAATATTCATACTATACAGGAGGAAATGACCATTGGGGAACTAGCAAGGAGCATGCCTAGAATCAACGCAGCCTTGGAGAACCGACAAGCTGAATATCAGACTTCCATGGTGGAAGTAGAAAGTATGATAAATCGGACCCTTGTAACTATTTTAATTGACCCAGGAGCTAGTCTCAGTTATATTGCACCTCGGATCGTAGAAAAATGTAAGTTATCTGTTGATAAGTTTGAGAATTCATGTTTAGTTCAATTAGCCACTGGTGCTAAAGCAAAAGTAACTTGTTTTGTGAAAGAATGTGCATTAGTTATGGATAAATTTAAAAATGTTGTTAAACTTAATGTTTTGCCACTTGGTTCTTATGATTTGCTGATTGGTATGGACTGGTTAGAACAACATAGAGTAATTCTAAACTGTTATGATAAAACTTTCACATGCTTAAATAGTGATGAAAAACCAGTAAGTGTTAAAGGAATTCCTAGAAAAACTACTGTAAGGCAGATTTCTGGAAGACATACCAGTCTTAAAAGAATATGTTGATGTGTTCCCAGAAGAAATTTCGGGATTACCTCCAAAAAGGGAATTGGATTTCACCATTGAGCTGGTACCGGGTGCAGTACCTAGCTCAAAGGCCCCATATCGAATGAACATATTGGAACTTAATGAATGAAAATTGTAATTAAAAGAGTTAATTGATAAAAATTATATTCAACCAAGTGTGTCTCCCTGGGGAGCATCGGTCATCTTCGTCAAGAAGAAAGACGGAACTATGCGACTTTGCATAGATTACCGTCAGTTAAACAAGATGACCATCGAAAATCGATATCCGTTGCCCCGCATAGATGATCTGTTCGATCAACTACGTGGAGCCACGGTGTTTTCAAAAATAGATTTAAGGTCTGGATATCATCAAGTGAGGATTAAAGATGAAGACATCTTTAAGACAACTTTTAGAACAAGATATGGTCATTACGAATTTGTCGTAATGCCATTCGGGCTTACTAATGCCCCAGTTGTCTTCATGTGTTTAATGAACAACGTGATGCATAAGTATTTAGATAAGTTTGTGGTTGTGTTTATCGATGATATTCTAATCTATTCAAAAAATGAAGAAGAACATAAAGACCATCTAAAAATTGTTTTGCAAGAGTTGCAAGAACATCAACTCTTCGCAAAGTTTAGTAAGTGTGATTTCTTCAAGGATAAGATTCAGTATTTAGGTCACGTAGTGACCAAGGAAGGAATTTCTGTAGATCCTGAAAAGATAAAGGCAATCGAAGATTGGCTGGTTCCTAAGGATGTGACGGATGTTCGATCTTTCATGGGCATTACCGGTTATTACCAGAGGTTCATCAAAGATTTTTCGAGGATAGCAAATCCGATAACTTCCTTGCAGAATAAAGGAAAGAAGTTCGACTGGAATTAGAAATGTGAAGAAAGCTTTAAAAAGTTAAAAACTTTATTAACCAGCGCACCTATTTTAAGAATAGCAGATCCTAATAAAGAATTTGTAGTGTGCACTGACGGCTGTAATGATGGCTTAGGCGGTGTTCTGACTCAAGAAGGGCATGTTATTGCCTATGAGTCTAGAAAGTTAAAAGTTCATGAAAATAATTATGCAACATATGATCTAGAATTAGCAGCTGTAATACACGCCTTAAAGATGTGGCTACATCACCTAATTGGCAGAAAATTTGTTTTAATGACTGATAATGAAGGATTGAAGTATCTTTTAGATCAGCCTAATTTAAATGCCAGACAAGCTAGGTGGTTAGCTTTCTTAAGCGAGTATGATTTTGAAATCTAGCATATAAAGGGTAATGAAAATAAAGTTGTTGATGCATTAAGTAGGAACGCAAAGCTGAATTTTGCAACAACAATCAGCACCTATGTTTCAGACTTAGATGAACAGCTTAAAGAAGGAATAAAACAAGATGAAATTTACCAGAATTTGCAAGCTAAAGCTAAACAAAATCCAACAGAAAATTTAATAAAAGGTTACAGTTTAAATGAAAAAGAATTTTTAATGTATAAAGATAAACTGTATGTACCTAAAGTCAAGCTGTTAATTCTGGATGAAATTCATAAAACACCATATTCAGGTCATCCAGGTTATCAAAAGACTATAACCATGTTAAGAAAAGAGTATTTCTGGCCAAATATGAAAACTGAAGTAGCAGATTATATCGCTAGGTGTCTTGAATGTCAACAGGTAAAAACTGAACATCAACACCTAGATTTGCTTCAACCTTTACCCATCCCTAGCTGGAAATGGGAGATAATTAGTCTAGATTTTATTACTGGACTACCTAAAAATCAAAATCAAAATGATTCTATCATGGTAGTAACTGATAAGTTAAGCAAAGCAGCTCACTTTATACTTGTTAAAACTACTTACAAAGCTGCAAACATAGCTGATATTTTTCTAAAACAGATTTTCCGATTACATGAAGTACCAAAAGTCATAATCTCAAATAGAGATCCTAAGTTTACAGGAAACTTTTGGAAGTCTTTGTTTAAAGGGTTAAACACCACATTAAATTTTAGTACTTCTTTCCATCCTCAAACAGATGGACAAACTGAAAGGGTAAACCAAGTATTAGAATATCTATTAAGAATGTATGTGAAATACCAGCCTGGTAAAAGGGAGGACTATTTACATCTGGTAGAATTTGCTTATAATAATAATTATCAGACATCAGCCAGATTTAGTCCTTTTGAAATTTTATATGGACGAAAATGTAATACTCCTATCTCTTGGAGTAATCCGATAGATATATTGGTATTAGGTCTAGAACTGTTAAAAGAAATGGAAGAAATTGTGAAACAAGTGCAGGGAAATCTGAAAGTGGCATAGGATCGGCAAAAAATTCAAGCAGACTTAAAAAGAACTCCAAAGGAGTTTCAGGTAGGTGACCATGTGTTCATCAAGGTAAGGCCCAAAAAGAGCTCTCTAATATTGGGGAGTTGTGCAAACTTGGCACCTCGTTACTGTGGCCCATTTGAAATTTTGTCTAGGATTGGACAAGTAGCTTATCAATTAGCATTACCACCTAACTTAAGAGTACATAATGTTTTTCTCATTTCCATTTTAAAGAAATATATTCATGATGCTACTCATGTTGTTAACTGGAATGTTGTACAGGTGGAACCAGAAGGAGAATTTCTAGTGGAACCGGACTGTATCCTTGGGAGGAGGGAAATTACACTTCAGAACCGCACCATTGGACAAGTGAAGGTGCAATGGAAGCACCTTAGTCCAGAGGAAGCCACCTAGGAATCAGAAAGTAAAATGCAAGATGCATATCCAATTCTGTTCCAGAGGAATTCGGAGGATGAAGAATAAATAACATCGAGGATGACGTTATGTTCTAAGGGGGTGTGTATGTCACATGCCCCAATTTTGCAAAATAATATTAACTTACTTTGATTTTATTCCAAGACATTATGTTAAATTTAATACTAAGTTGTAAATGATGACTCAGTAGAGTCAAGGATATTGAATGTAATTCTGAATATTTTAATTTTAAATAAATAAAAGTGGAGACAACAGCTTGGGAGAGCTGTTAAAAAGAGTGTTACTGGTCAAGTTGGTGGAGGAGACTAGGTGGAGAGCAAATAGACAAGTGGCAGCATCCTCAAACACTTCCAATGTTGCAGGTGTAACCTCCCTACATTTGGGGTCATGATCCCCCAAGAAAGTGGGATTAGAGCAGGTGGCTCAATTAATGACAACTAACCCAAAAAGACCTAGGCAATCTTAATAAAAAATCCCATTGAAGAGAGTTAAGGCTGCTTATTCTAGGAGAAGAATCATTCAAGGAATTCATTGGGAAGGGAATTTGTGGAAGGTGTTTGAGGGGTAAACTGCAGGAAGTGATCTAGTACAACTTTCCAGTTGAAAGATCTTGCTGCAGTGTGCAGAGTTGGTATTGAGTCATTGGACTAGTACTTTGTTGTTTGCTCCACCCAGTCCTAGCCATAAAGACCAGGAATAGGCTCGAGGGTCCTGAGAAGTTGCTATTTGAGCGCTCTCCAAGATTTGGTAGGGAGGAACAGCCTCCCAACGTTGTTGTCATCCAGCTTTAAAAACAAGTTATACTATCTTTTAATTTATGTGTTAAAGTTATATCTGAGTATGAACAAATAATGAATGATTTATATGTTATGTAGTGAACTGTTAAGCTTGAAACATCTTAGTTGTTTTAATGCTGAATCTGTACTTTGATGAAAAATAATCCTACCTGTGTTTTTCCCCATATGGATACTTTAAGAATTTTTAATACGTACACATTCGATCATACCTGTAAACCTGTAAGAACCAGTAATCTTCTGCGTTAGCACAATTACTAAGTAAGCCCCAAATTCAAAAGTTAGATTCCACCTACTTGACATGAAAAGACTCATTAGTAAACTGAAGTAAAACAATACACAAGAAGACTTTATTCTTGTTACAAAAATGAACTGTTGAGTTAATATAATTAAGATTTAGTAAAACTAATTACTTGACTGTTTCTTTTATTGCTAACCGTTAGCTGTTAGTAGACCGTGGTTTTTAGCATTTGTTGTTATCTCAAAATTTTAATTTTTTGTGAAAAATTGGGGTTTTGATAGCCTAGACTCCATGTAGGTCTTCAAATTATCAAGTAGGTACAGCTCAGGACTTATTACATCGCATCTGCAAAACATGAAGGAGCACCACAAGACTAATTATATACCTCTGCAAAACCTGAAGGATCTCCCAAGATTAATTATATGCCTCTGCAAAACCTAAAGGAGCATCCCAGGACTGATTATATGCCTCTGCAAATCCTGAAGGATCTCCCAAGACTGATTATATGCCTTTGCAAAACCTGGGGGAGCATCGCACAAATGATTATATGACTCTGCAAAACCTGAAGGATCTCCCAAGACTGATTATATGCCTCTGCAAAACCTAAAGGAGCATCCTAGGACTGATTATATGCCTTTGCAAAACCTAAATCCCCTACTACCATCTCATCATATTCAAATCATTTCATCGTAACTCGGAGCACCTCCTAGATGCACACACTTCAATCATGCTAGAACAGCCAAATCCCTTACGTCTGCACCATGGGAGGACACACCTACCACCATGTGAGAAAGGCTCTCACACATCTACGTCTTCCGGACTCATCACCTCCCCTTAGAGGCAGCCTCAATCTGAAGTACACCAAGCTTTTCTCTGAAGTATTAAAACTTGTGACTCTGGCTAGTTGCTTGGTCAACACATCGGCTATTTGTTCTTTCATCGCAACATAGTGGAGCTTCACTACTCCTCTATACACCATATCCCTCATATAGTGGTACTTGATCTCAATATGATTCAACTTGTCATGGAACATTGGGTTCTCAGACAACTTCACACAACTCTAGTTTTCAGAGAAGATACAATTCGCCTCTAACTAGAGATCAAACAAATCAGACAGTAGCTTCTTAATCCATACTGCCTCATAACTAGTTGAACAAACTATGACATATTCTCCTTCGGCTGTACTCAATGCCACACAGGACTTCTTCAAGCTAAATCAAGAGATCACACCTAATCCCATACTGAAGCAGCACCCCGAAGTGCTCTTCCTATCTACAGCATAGCCCTCCCAGCCTAAATAAATGTAACCCTAATGTTAACCTTTTGATTCGCTTCATATCTGAGCCCACAATAAATTGTACCCTTTAGGTACCTCAATATATGCTTTGCAACAACCAGGTGAACTTGTCTTGGATCCGTCAAGAACTGGCTCAAGGTGTTCACAACAAAGCATATGTTAGGTCTTGTGTTTGTTAGGTACATCAATGACCCAATAATATATCGATATATTGTGGCATCAACTGGCTTTGATGAAGTATCGAAAAGTAGCTTCAAGTTCGATGTCGTGGGTGTGGTTATTTCCTTGTGGTACATCATCCCAAACCTGTTCAAGATCTTTACTGTATACTTCCCTTGACTAAGGAAGACTCCATCTCTACTTTGCCACAACTCCATACCTAGAAAATAATGCATCATGCCCAAGTCCTTCATCTCGAACTCGGAAGCAAGCTTCCTCTTTGTATCTGCAATCAACCCATCCTCACCTGTCACAAATAGTTCATCTACATATAGTAGGAGTATTACTGGGTTCCCTTTCTCAACCTTATAGTAAAGGTTGGAGTCATATTTACTCTTGGTAAATCCCAAACTAGTCATAAAGTTTTCCATCCTATCGTACCATGTCCTGGTCACCTACTTCAATCCAAACAAATATTTCTTCAATTTGCACACATGACTCTACCTATCATGTGTCTAAAATCTGATTAGTTGCTCCACATACACTTCCTCTTCAATTACACCATTCAAGAATGTTTTCTTGACATCCATCTGGTGTACCTTCCATTTCATCACTGCAGCCAGAGAAAGTATTGTTCTTATGGAAGTGTATCTGGTTACAGGTGCAAAAGTATCCTCATAATCTATCCCTTCCTTCTGGGAGAAGCCACATGTGACAAATATCACTTTATATTTCTCTATGCTTCCATCTGCAACATGCTTGATCTTGTAGATCCACTTGGAAGTCATAATAGACTTCCCTTCTAGTCTCGGGACCACATCCCAGACATCATTATTCATGATTGACTGGTATACTTTGATCATGGCATCTTCCATTCTTTATTTTCTACTACTTCCTCATAGCTAGAATATTCCTTGTTAATGATGTCGCACAACAGGGCTACATAACTGGAGTGTGGCCTAGGTCTCTTGCTTTCTCTATGAACTCCTTTTGGAGTGCCATATTTTTCTGCATCTAGAATTGCCTCTCGTACCCATGCTGGTTTCCTCTTGTGATAATTCTTTCCACGGGGTGGATCTACAGGTTCTTGATTTTCTTCCATTTCTCGATATTCTTCTGGAGTTGCTTCATTCATTGTTGTATCTTGGATCTTGGGTACTTCTGGTTCTTCAATGTCTTCAATATGTAGTTTTTTGTATTTGTTGTATGTCGAGTCTTCTTCAAATGTCACGTCCTTGCTGATATCAATCTCCTTATACCCTGGAAAGTATATTATGTAAGCCTTCAATCTTTCACTGTATCCCACAAATATGCCCTTCTTTCATGAAGGGTCGAACTTTGCTCTTTTCTCCTTCGAGATGTGTAGGTACACCGAGCAGCCAAATATCTTGAGATGGTTGACTTCTGGTTTCTCACTGGAGAAATTTTCTTCTGGTGTCTTGGTGTCCAGTATTATATGTGGAGTACAATTATGTACATACACTGTTGTTCTTGCAGCTTCTTCCCATAGATGCATAGGAAGATCCTGATCATGAAGCATTGATCTTGTTGCTTCCATAATCGTCATATTCTTCCTTTCTGCAACTCCATTTTGTTGTCGATTTTATGGAGTGGTCAACTCCTCTTAATCCCTGAATATCTACATATTTCCTTGAATTCTTCTGATGTGAACTCCCGTCCATTGTCTGATTGAAGGGTCTTGATTTTTTTTCAGTGTGGAATTCTATCAAGGCTTTGAATTCCTTGAATTTTTTGAATACTTCATCTTTGTTCTTTAAGAAATATATCCATGTCTTCTTATAAAAATCATCAATGAAAGAAACATAATATACATACCCACTCAATGAGTTGGATGGCATTGGACCACATACATCAGAGTGGATGACTTCAAGTATTCCTTTTTCTTTGCTCTCGCTTCTTGGAAATGACTTCTTTATGTTCTTTCCCTTCGCACATCCTTTGCATATTCCTTCATGCTTTGTCTGGAATTTAGGAAGACCATTAACTGCTTTGCTTGCAAGTGATAGTACTCTATAGTGCACATGTGCAAGCCTTCTGTGCTATAATTCACTTGGCTCTATGGAATCATGGACCAAGGCTTGTTCAAGTTGTCCCTTTAGTTTGTCTTAGCCTCCCTCTTGCTCTCCAATCACTATTGCATCATCTATGGTCTTTTCTTTTGGCCACATAAGAACTCAGCCATCAATAAATACAACCCTCATACCTTTTGCATCCAATGCAAATATGGAAAGAAGATTCTTCTTGAGCCCTAGTACATATAGAACATCCTTCATCTTCTAATATTTTCAAGATTTTATCTTGTAAGAGGATTCACCACTTCCTTTTATAGGGTATTGGTAGTGATCCCCAAGTTTCACCTTGTGAGGTGACTCATGTTCAAATAGTTTCACAAAGGATTCCTTAAATTATGTCATATGCTTGGAATCCCCACTATCTACAAGCCAATCATTGCTCCCATGTGAAATAGTACTTTTAAGAGTTGAAATAAGAAAATATTCTTCATCACTTGAAGAATCTTCATTGTATCCTCTAGTTCTCTTCCTAGGAGGTTCATCATCTTCTGTAGTGTGAGCATGATGTTTTTTCTTGGTGTTCTTCTTCTTTTTGTTCTTACAACAATCTCTGGAAAAATGTCCCTTCTCATCACAAGTATAGTATCTGACATTAGATAGATCTCTCCTGGGTATTCTAAGGTTATCCCTCTGATTTTGGTGGTGATTTTTTTCTTTCTTGTGATCAGAGTGCTCCCTTTTGTTATTATTGGTGTGTGTTGTGAGATCTTGATCTTCATTTCCCATCTTTTCTTCTCGAGCTAAAATTTGAGATTCTTCTTGTGAGCATTCCTCCCATAGTCTATTGAAAGTGATTAACTTTATTCTAGCACAAATTCCTTAAATAAAGGAGTCTCGTGACCTAGGGAGACCATTCAAGGTGGTCATCACAACTTCTCCATTCTCTATGTCTTCTTCTCAGTGTGGCTCTGATACCATGTTATATTTTTACAATTTATTCAATATGATCTAGGATCTTATCTCAAAGAATAACATGCACATCAATATGTACAAGAGACAAGAGACACAAATATATTCCTCAGGGAAACCATAAAGGAGAAAACCTAGTAACTTCCTCAGAGATAGAATGAGCACCAGTAGAAAAAGTAAAACCCAAAAGTATAAAGATGATCTTTGACAGCTTCTCTCTCTCACTTGTACAATCTTGTCCTCTCTCTCTCATGTGAACTTGATGAGTGAGGGTGTGTGTTAAAATAGAGAGTCACTCTCTCTATTTATACCCTATTTTCCACTTCTCTCTATCCTCTACTAGAACGACTTCTCTAGGAGAGTCTAATAACCCAATTACAACTTATTTATGGGGACTAATGCCCCAACATACAAAGGAGGGTTATCTTCAATAACTTTACATGAATCAAATACAATTATGACTCTCCCAATCAGAGGAATGAACATCTTTGTTGAAGGTACACTAATAAAATATAAATACAATATAAAATATACAAGTGAATATCTTCTGAAGTTACAATTACATTAACACTCCCTCTTAACTAGGAAGGTATTATCTTGAAACAGACATCAATACATATAGTCACAAGTCTTCAACATTGGATCATCATCATCACTGTTGATGTTGTCACCATCATCTTGATAAAATGTTTCTATCACTCGAATCTACTCGTCATAGGAAGTTCTACAGAGCCAGTCCTTTTTCATGATGGATGTAGGCCTAGCCTCCATGTAGGTATTCAAATCATCAAGTAGGAATAGCTCAGGACTTATTACATTGCATCTGCAAAACCTAAAGGAGCATCCCAGGAATGATTATATGTCTCTGCAAAACCTAAAGGATCTCACGGGACTGATTATATGCCTCTACAAAACCTGTAGGAGCATCTTGAGACTGATTATATGCCTTTGAAAAACCTGAAGGATCTCCTAGGACCAATTATATGCCTCTTCAAAACCTGAAGGAGCTTCCCAAGACTGATTATATGCCTCTGTAAAACCTGAAGGATCTCCCAAGACTTATTATATGCCGCTGCAAAACCTAAAGGAGCATCCCAGGACTGATTATACGCCTCTGCAAAACCTAAATCCCCTACTACCATCTCATCATCTTCATATCATTTCATCGTCACTCAAATCACCACCCAGATGCACACATTTCAATCATGATGGAACAGCCACAACCCTTACATCTACACCATGGGAGGACACACCTACCACCATGTGAAAAAGGTTCTCATGCATCTCTGCCTTCCAGACTCATCATCTCCCCTTGGAGGGAACCTCGATCTGAAGTACACCAAGATTTTCTCTAAAGTATTCAAACTTCACTCTCGTTAGTGGCTTCATCAACACATCAGCTATATGCTTGTCTGTCATAACATACTGGAGCTTCACTGCTCTTCTCTGCACCATATCCCTAATATATTGGTGCTTGATCTCAATATGCTTCGACTTGTCATGGAACATTGGGTTCTCAGACAACTTCACACAACTCTCATACTCACAGAAGATACAAATCGCCTCTAACTGGAGATCAAACAAATCATACAGTAGCTTCCTAAGCCATACTACCTCACAACTAGCTGAAGAAGTTGTTACATATTCTCTTTCGTTGTACTCAGTACCACGCAGGACTGCTTCCTACTAAACCAAGAGATCACACCTCATCCCATATTGAAGCATCACCCTGAAGTTCTCTTCCTATCTACGACACTACTAGACCAGTACTAATCAATGTAACCTTGTAGGTTAACCTTTTGAGTTGCATCATGTATGAGCCCATAATCAATTGTACCTTTTAGGTACCTCAATATATGCTTTACATCAAACAAGTGAACTTGTCTTCGATCTGTCAGGAACTGGCTCAAAGTGTTCATAGAAAATCATATGTCAGGTCTCGTGTTCATTAGGTACATCAATGACCCAATCATCTGACGATATACTGTGGCATCAGTTGACTTTGATGAAGTATTGAAAATTAGATTTAAGTTCGATGACATGGGTGTGGTTATTGCCTTGCAGTCCATCATCCCAAACCTCTTTAGTATCTCTATTGTATACTTCCATTGACCAAGGAAGACACCATCTATACTTTTCCACACCTCCATACCTAGAAAATAATGCATCATTCCCAAGTCCTTCATCTTGAAATTGAGGGAAATCTTCCTCTTTGTATATGCAATCAACCCATCCTCACCTGTCACAAACAGGTCATCTACATATACTAGGAGTATTATTGGGTTCCCTTTCTCAAACTTATAGTAAATGTTGGATTCGTCTTTATTCTTGGTAAATCCCAAACTAGTCAGGAAGTTGTCCATCCTGATGTACCATGTCATGGGATCCTTCTTCAACCCGTACAAAGTTTTCTTCAATTCACACACATGAGTCTGCCTATCGTGTGTCTCAAATCTGAGTGGTTGCTCCACATACACTTCCTCTTCCACTACACCATTCAAGAATGTTTTCTTAACATCCATTTGGTGTACCTTCCATTTCATCACTACAGCCAGAGCAAGTACTGTTCTGATGGAAGTGTACCTGGCTACAGGTGTAAAAGTATCCTCATAATCTATCCCTTCCTTCTAGGAGAAGGTCGTGCCACAAATATCACTTTATATTTCTTTGTGATGCCATCTACAACATGCTTGATCTTGTAGATCCACTTGGAATTCACAACAGACTTCCCTTCTGGTATTGGGACCACATCCCATACATCATTCTTCATGATCGAATGGTATTCTTCGATCATGGCATCCTCCCATTCTTTCTTTTCTGCTACTTGCTCATAGCTAGAAGGTTCCTTGTTAATGATGTCGCACAGCAGGGCTACATAACCGGAGTATGGCCTAGGTCTCTTGATTTCTCTATGTAGTCCTTCTGAAGCACCATGTTTTTCTACATCTAGAATTGCCTCTCGTACCCATGCTAGTTTCCTCTTGTGAGAATTATTCTCATGGGATGGATCTACAGGTTCCTGAGGTTCTTCCATTTCTCAATCTTCTTCTAGATTTGCTTCATTCATTGTTGTATCTTGGATCATGGGTACTTATGGCTCTTCAATGTCTTCAATAGGTAGTTTTATGTATTTTTTGTAATTTGAGTCTTCATAAAATGTCATGTCGTTGTTGATATCGATCTTTTTGTACCCTAGAAAGTATATTCTGTAAGCCTTCGAGCTTTCACTGTATCCCACAAATATGCCCTTCTTTCCTAAAGGGTCTAACTTTGTTCCTTTCTCCTTCAAGATGTGTATGTACACCGGGTAGCCACATATCCTAAGATGGTTGACTTATGGTTTCTCACTGAAGAAAGTTTATTCTGGTGTCTTGTTCTCCAGTATTCTATGTGGAGTACGATTCTATACATACACTGTTGTTCTTACAACTTCTTCCCATAGATGCATAGGAATATCCTAATCATGAAGCATTTCTCTTGCTACTTCCATAATCGTCCTATTATTCCATTCTACAACTCCATTTTGTTGTGGATTGTATGAAGTGGTCAACTCCCTCTTAATCCCTAAATCTCTGCATAATTCCTTGAATTCTTCTCATGTGAACTCTCTGCATTGTCTGATCGAAGGGTCTTGATTTTATTTTTCAGTGTGGTTTTCTATCAAGGCTTTGAATTCCTTGATTTTTCTGAATACTTCATATTTGTTCTTTAAGAAATATATCCATGTCTTCCTAGAAAAATCATCAATGAAAGAAACATAATATACATACCCATTCAATGAGTTGGGTGACATTGGACCACATACATCAAAGTGGATGAATTCAAGGATTCCTTTTGCTTTGTTCTCGCTACTTGGAAATGACTTCTTTATGTTCTTTCCCTTCGCACATCCTCTACAAATTCCTTCATGCTTTGTCTGGATTTCAAGAAGACCATTAACTGATTTGTTTGCAAGTAATAGTGCTCTATAGTGCACATGTGCAATCCTTTTGTGCCATAATTCACTTGGATCCATGGATTCATGGACCAAGTCTTGTTCAGGTTGGACCTAGTTTGTATAAGCCTCCCTCTTGCTCTCCAATCACTACTGCATCATCTATGGTCTTTCCTTTTGTCCACATAAGAACTTGGCCATCAATAAATACAACCCTCATACCTTTTGCATCCAATGCAAATATGGAGAGAAGATTCTTCTTGAGTCCTGGTACATATAGAACATCCTTCATATTCAAATATTTTCCATAGTTTAGCTTGTAAGAGGCTTCACCACTTCCTTTTATAGGGTATTGGTAGTCATCCCCAAGTTTCACCTTGTGAGGTGACTCATGTCCAGATAGATTCACAAATGATTCCTTAAATCCTTTCATATTCTTGGAAGCCCCACTATCTACAAGCCAATCATTGCTCCCATGTGAAATAGTACCTATAAGAGATGAAATAAGAACATATTCTTCATCACTTGAAGAATCTTCATTGTCTCCTCTAGTTCTCTTCCTGGGAGTTTCATCATCTTCTGCAGTGTGAGAATGATGTTTTTTCTTGTTGTTCTTCTTATTTTTGTTCTTGGGACAATCTCTGGAAAAATGTCCCTTCTCATCACAAGTATAGCATCTGACATTAGATAGATCTCTCCTGGGTATTCTAAGGTTATCCCTCTGATTCTGGTGGTGATTTTTTTCTTTCTTGTGATCAGAGTGCTCCCTTTTGTTATTCTTGGTGTGTGATGTGAGAGCTTAATCTTCATTTCCCATCTTTTCTTCTCGAGCTATCATTCGAGCTTCTTCTTGTGATCATTCCTCCCACAGTCTACTGAAAGTGATTAACTTTCTTCTAGCACAAATTCCTTGAATAAAGGAGTCTCATGACCTAGGGAGACCGTTCAAGGTGGTCATCACAACTTCTCCATTCTCTATGTCTTCTTCTCAATTTTGCTCTAATACCATGTTCAATTTTTATAGTTTATTCAATATGATCTATGATCTTATCTGAGATAATAACATGCACAACAATAAGTACAAGAGACAAGAGACACAAATATTTTTCTCGAGGAAACCATAAAGGAGAAAACCCCATAACTTCCTCAGAGATAGAATGAGCACCTATAGCAAAAGTAAAACCCAAAAGTATAAAGATGATCTTTGATAGATTCTCTCTCTCACTTATGCAAGCTTGTCCTCTCCCTCTAGTGCGAACTTGATCTGTGAGTGTATGTGTTAAAATAGAGAGTCACTCTCTCTACCCTATTTTCCACTTCTTTTTCCTCTACCAGGCCGACTTCTCTAGGAGAGTCTAATAACCCAATTAAAACTTATTTCTGGGGACTAATTCCCCAACATACAAAGGAGTTTTATCCTCAATAACTTTACATGACTCAAATTAAACAATGACTCTCCCGATCGGAGAAATGAACATCTCCGTCGAAGGTACAATAATAAAAATACAAATACAATATAAAATATACAAGTGAATATCTTCTGAAGTTGCAATTACATTAACACTCCCCCTTAACTAGGAAGGTATTTTCTTGACACATACATCAATACATATAGGCACAAGTCTTCAACGCTAGATCATCATCGTCATTGTTGTTGTTATCGTCATCATCTCAATCAAATGTTGCTATCACTCGAATCTACTCGTCATAGGAAGTTCTATAGAGCCATCCATTTTTTATGATGGATGTAGGCCTAGTCTCCATGTAAGTATTCAAATCATCAAGTAGGTAGAGCTCAGGACTTATTACATTGCAGCTACAAAACATGAAGGGGCATCCTAGGACTAATTATATGCCTCTGCAAAACCTGAAGGATCTCCCATATGCCTCTGCAAAACCTGAAGGATCTCCCAGGATTGATTATATGCCTCTGTAAAACGTGAAGGAGCATCCCATGACTGATTATATGCCTCTGCAAAACCTGAAGGATCTCCCATATGCCTCTGCAAAACCTGAAGGATCTCCCAGGATTGATTATATGCCTCTGTAAAACATGAAGGAGCATCCCATGACTGATTATATGCCTCTATAAAACCTAAAGGTTCTCCCAAGACTGATTATATGCCTCTTCAAAACCTGAAGGAACAACCCAGGGCTATTTATATGCCTCTGCAAAACCTGAAGGATCTCCTAGAACTAATTATATGCCTATGCAAGACCTGAAGCAACATCCCATGACTGATTATATGCCTCTACAAAACATAAATCCCCTACTACCATCTCGTCATCTTCAAATCATTTCATCGTCAACTGAAGCACCGCTTAGATCCAAACACTTCAATCATGCTAGAACAGTCACAACCCTTACAGCTGCACCATGGGAGGACACACCTACCACCATGTGAGAAAGGTTCTTGTGCATCTACGTCTTCCAGACTCATCACCTCCCCTTGGAGGGAACCTCGATCTGAAGTACACCAATATTTTCTTTGAAATATTCCAACTTCACTCTAGCTAGTGGCTTGGTCAACACATCGGCTATCTGCTTGTCCGTTGCAACATACTGGAGCTTCAATGCTATTCTCTACACCATATCCCTGATATAGTGGTATTTGATCTCAATATGCTTCAACTTTTCATGGAACACTGGGTTATCAAAAAACTTCACACAACTCTCGTACTCACATAAGATACAAGTCACCTCTCATTGGAAATCAAACAAATCATACTGTAGCTTCCTAAGCCACTTCCCCACAACTAGCTGAACAAGCTGTGACATATTCTGCTTCGGCTGTACTTAGTGCCACGTAGGACTTCTTCCTGCTAATCCAAGAGATCACACCTCATCCATTACTGAAGCATCACTTTGAAGTGCTCTTCCTATCTACGACACTGCCAACCTAGTCCGAATCAACATAACCCTATAGGTTAACCTTTTGATTCGCATCATATTTGAGCCCATAATCAATTATACCCTTTATGTACCTCAATATATGCTTTGCAGCAACCAGGTGGACATGTCTTGAATCCATCAGGAACTGGCTCAAGGTGTTCATAACAAAGCATATGTCAAGTCTCGTGTTTGTTAGGTACATCAATGACCCAATCATCTGACGATATATTGTGGCATCAACTGACTCTAATGAAGTATCGCAAAGTAGCTTAAATTTTGATGCCATGGGTGTGGCTATTGTCTTGCATTCCATCATCCCAAACCTCTTTAGGATCTCTACTGTATACTTCCCTTGACCAAGGAAGACTCCATCTGTACTTTGCCACACCTCCATACCTAGAAAATAATGCATCATGCCCAAGTCCTCATCTCGAACTTAGCAGCAAGCTTCCTCTTTTTATCTCCAATCAAGCCATCATCATCTTTCACAAACAGGTCATCTACATATAGTAGGAGTATTACATGTATTATTGGGTTCCCTTTCTCAACCTTATAGTAAAGGTTGGATTCGTATTTACTCTTGGTAAATCCCAAACTAGTCAAGAAGTTGTCCATCCTGCCGTACCATTGCATGGGAGCCTACTTCAATCCATACAAAGTTTTCTTCAATTTGCACACATGAGTCTTCCTATCATGAGTCTCAAATTCAAGTGGTTGCTCCACATACACTTCCTCTTCCACTACACCATTCAAGAATGTTTTCTTGGCATCCATCTGGTGTACCTTCCTTCCATCTGGTGTACCTTTCATTTCATCACTGCAACCAAAGCAAGTACTATTCTAATGGAAGTGTATCTAGCTACAGGTGTAAAAGTATCCTCATAATCTATCCCTTCCTTCTAGGAGAAGCCACGTGCCACAAATATCGCTTTATATTTCTCTATGATGCCATATACAACATGCTTGATCTTGTAGATCCACTTGGAATTCACAACAGACTTCCCTTCTGGTATCGGGACCACATCCCATACATCATTCTTCATGATCAGCTGGTATTCTTTGATCATGGCATCCTCCCATTCTTTCTTTTCTACTACTTTCTCATAGCTAGAAGGTTCCTTGTTAATGATGTCGCACAACAGGGCTACATAACTAGAGTATGTCCTAGGTCTCTTGCTTTCTCTATGTAGTCCTTCTAGAGCACCATATTTTTCTGCATCTAGAATTTCCTCTCGTACCCATGTTGGTTTCCTCTTGTGAGAATTCTTCTCATAGGGTGAATCTACAGGTTCCTGAGGTTCTTCCATTTCTCGATCTTCTTCTAGAGTTGCTTCATTCATTATTGTAACTTGGATCTTGGTTATTTTTGGTTCTTCAATGTCTTCAATACATAGTTTTCTGGATTTGTTGTATGTTGAGTCTTCGTCAAATGTCACGTCCCTACTGATATCGATCTTCTTGTACCCTAGAAAGTATATTCTGTAAGCATTCGAGCTTTCACTGTATCCCACAAATATGCCCTTCTTTCCTAAAGGGTCTAACTTTGTTATTTTCTCCTTTGGGATGTGTATGTACACTGGGCATCCAAATATCCTGAGATGGATGACTTCTGTATTCTCACCGAAGAAAGTTTCTTCTAGTGTCTTGTTGTCTATTATTCTATGTGGAGTACGATTTGGTACATACACGGCTATTCTTGCAGTTTCTACCCGTAGATGCATAGGAATATCCTGATCATGAAGCATTTCTCTTGTTGCTTCCATAATCATCTTATTCTTCCCTTTTGCAACTCGATTTTGTTGTGGATTGTATGGAGTGGTCAACACCCTCTTAATCCCTAAATATCTGCCTAATTCCTTGAATTCTTCTTATGTGAACTCTCCATCATTGCCTAATCGAAGGGTCTTGATTTTCTTTTCAGTGTTGTTTTCTATCAAGGCTTTGAATTCCTTGAATTTGTTGAATACTTCATCTTTGTTCTTTAAGAAATGTATCCATTTCTTCCTTAGAAAAATCATCAATGAAAGAAACATAATATACATACCCATTCAATGAGTTGGATGACATTGGAACACATACATCAAAGTGGATGACTTCAAGGATTCCTTTTGCTTTGCTCTCACTACTTGGAAATGACTTATTTATGTTCTTTCCCTTCACACGTCCTTTGCATATGCCTTCATGCTTTGTATGGATTTCAGGAAGACCATTAACTACTTTGCTTGCAAGTGATAGTACTCTATAGTGCACATGTGCAAGCCTTTTGTGCCATAATTCACTTGGCTCCATGGAATCATGGACCAAGGTTTGTTCAAGTCGGCCCTATAGTTTGTATAAGACTCCCTCTTGCTCTCCAATCACTACTACATCATCTATGGTATTTTTTTTTGGACACATAAGAACTTGGCCATCAATAAATGCAACCCTCATACCTTTTGAATCCAATGCAGATATGGAGAGAAGATTCTTCTTGAGTCCCAATACATATAAAACATCCTTAATATTCAAATATTTTATAGAGTTTAGCTTGCAAGATGCTTCACCACTTCCTTTTATAGGGTATTGGTAGTGTTAGCACTGGAAATTTACCAAAGGTTATGAAGGATTATTCCTAGGTAATAGCAAAACCACTTTAGAAGGGAATACTGGCTTTCTTCTCTTCCGAGAGGGATCTCTCACAAAATATTAACAAGGCTAGATACATACAAGTGTAAAATGTGTATTGTTTGTAAGATTGGTTGAAACAGGACATAGGACCACTGGGCTATGGAGTCAAGATGTAAAATATAGATAACAAAACTTCATGCAAGGGATTTTAACACACAGGCAAGATAGCCATTCATTCACAGTCAAATATTGATTGTCTAGTGGTAAATGAAGAACATGAACAGATCATTAACATAGATCATTACGAAATGAATTCTGTATTAGTTTTAGAAGAAATGGTTTGTGGACATCTGAAAAGAATAGCTAGAGCATACGAGTATGAATTCTAAAACTATTATACACTCATTCCAGAAGTGAAATAAAACATAATGGACAGATAAACAGGAAACATTCACATGAGAAAAGAAAGCACTGACTGTAATATGGAACAACACATGAATCTCTGGAAAAATACCAGCTTCGGCTCTGCAATTTTATTATGAAACACTTGAAAACATACAACTCCAAAATTACTCGGGTTCCAACCCTTTCTCCCTCTGCAGGAGGTAAATTTATAATGTCTCAGACCTCCTAAACCAACCTTAGAAACAAAATTAGTTACAAACCAAAGAAAAAACTTCTAACAAACTCAAACATGGCATATACACCACGATTTACATAAGACAGAAATAAACTGCAGACTCTTGGAAAAAATAGGCTAAAAAGCCTTTTCCTGTATATCTCAGCTGATGACAGCTGTACAAAATCTGAGAGAGGTGACTGCGAATAGGTATGTCTTGAGGAAAATTCTTCATGCTATCTTCCTTGATATCTTTAAGGCTGTAATCTTAACTTGTTTGATCCATAAAATTGAATTGATTTCCATAGATCAGGACCAGGCAAAGTTGCAACAACCATGTCGTGTGCTAGTACTCTGAGCTCCATATTCTCTGTGTACGAGAAATCAAGTACTATAGCATAGATGGATTTAAAATCAGATAATAATTCAAATTCTCTAGCCAATTTATCAAACGCAATGGGGCCCGATAGGGTGTGCTGCATATCCCCAAATTTGTTATGGTCATACCTACAAAGGAATAATCTCTCCAAATACTCTTTCTAGGTCAACAAGGGTCCTTTTTCTTCCCAAAAGAAAGGAATACCCCTTCTTACTATTGGTTTAAATAACACAATCACCTCTTTGACTTTGTGATCTATAATATCAATATGGGCCTGTACAGTGTCCATCATCCTATGTTTTCCAACCACCTTTCTAGCTCCAGAAATAACAACCACTCTGTTTTGGATACCATACCTGCTGGTTTGTTCTTCTAATAAGGTGCTTAGAAAATTGATAGCATTTTGAGCTACCCCTGCTAGTCTCTTATGTGATTCTCCCTTTACTATCAAAACCTTTTTCTTGGCCATTTCCAAAGCATCCTCCTGATCTACAATGAAATCTAAATAAGATATGAACTTGTTGGCTTCTGAAATGATTTTATCCTAGATCATATTCCTGGCTCCCTGCAAGGCCATTTAGCCAATCACTTGCTTCTTTAATTTGGCATTTTGATCTAGCAATTCCTGACATTTTTCTGCTAACTTCTTCTTCTCTTCTTCCTGTTTAGAAGCCATGTCTTCTAAATTCTTATTTTGTTGCTTTAACCCTGTATGCTCTACATCCCTTAGCTTTACTTGTGACATAGCATTAGACAAGGAGGTGGTGTCTGTCTCTCCATTGGGCATATTGGCTGGAATTTCCACCACTTCACCTTTCTCTTGTAGCTCCTTTTCCTTGGTTGCTAGCTTAACCTTTAAATCTTCTTCACTTTCTTTTAGCAACTTAGACTCTTTCTCCCATTGTTTCTCTTTCTCCTCGAGCTTCAAAAGTTTGGCCTTGCAATTAGTCGACTCAGTATTTAAAGCCTCTTTTTCTTCTCGAACTCAGTCAACTAAGAGGTCTGAATGAGCTAGGTAGAAGGAATTTTCAGCTTCTTTTTAAGCATATGGATTTCCTTTTCTTTCTCATCCATCAACTTTTGAGCCAATGCTCCCTTATCTGCCTGTCCATCCACCTTCACTGATTCATCCTGCAACTTTTGAAATTTGACTTGAAGGGCCTTGTTCTTAACTCTTACTTTCCTCCAGAGGTCTTGAGTTTTTGTTTTACTTAACTCCAACTTGGAAATCTATAATGTAGCCTTGAGCAATATGATATTTAAGATGTCACCGGTTTCTCTATTAAGGTGTATTATATCCGTAGTGGGAATATTTTCCAGGTTCACCCTAATCTCTGACACTTTATTACCCATTGTCATGGCCAGACTTAGGGTGTCTGTAGCATGATCCCTTACAGTCTTAAATGCTACATCTGGCTTGGGTAACTGTCTTATTTCTTCATATAGCTTTACTGTCTCATCAAAGGTTTTATCATCCTTCTTTCTGTAACTGTTCAACCAATCTTCTTTAGATGCATACTTTCTTGGAGTTTGTACATCAAATACATACTCCTAAAACTCTAACCCATCTGTTATGAGCTCTTCTTGTTTCTGTTTTCCCTTTTCATTGCTCTTCTTCATCTACTCTCTCATGTTGTTTTTCTTCACCTGCACTATCTATTTTTTTTGTTCAACCTTCTGCTTTTTTGGTGTGCTAGCAGTATCTACTTCATCAGTATCCATGGACTCTGCATGTTCTCTCTTCTTAGTATTCTCTGAAAAACTTAGAGACATTTCCATCCATTTCAACTATGTTAGATAGGTTAAGTTGGGAAGAGTTGTTTCCAAGCAGGGATGAGTCAGAGTCTTGTTCCATGTTGATATCCTTTGTAGTATAGTTAGGATAATCTTCCCAATTTTATGCTTCTCTAAGTCCATCTATTTCTGTGTGCTTGAAAGGCTTATTCTTATTAGCCTGACTCCTCTTGGAAATTATCTGGTGTGGGTCGTAATTTATGGCATGTCCCAAAGAGAATCCCATGCTTTTGAGTAGACTATCAACCAGTGGTAGGGCAATTCTGTTTTTGACAGTGTATGGTCCTATCTCCTAGGGAAAATTAATACCTAAACTCTTCTTAAAGCTCAGAGTTTGTTCTTCTTCAACAGTAATCCTTTTCCTAATCAATTCTAAGGAAAAAATCTTGACTATCAAAAAGGCTGGGAGAACATACGGCTGATGCACAAAACCATACAGTCTTATAACTGTTTCAAATTCTATCAGGAACCAATCTCCTATCATCTTACTAGGAGATAGCTGCAGCATTTCCTTCATCTCTAGAAACACCTTGGGAAATCTTTCTTGAAAGAAGATGTCATATATCTTTGCCATCAAAGAGTTCATGAATTCATAGTAATTCTTGGTCATGTCATCAGTGATCACTAACCGAGGTGCCTATGAATTATCTTCATTGTAAGACAACAACATTATCAATAAAAAAGATTGAAATCTGAACACTCTGGTGTCGTGGAATTTAGATAACTGAGAACGAATGTTCTCAGCTAGAAACTCATCAAACTTAAGACAACATGACTGAAAGCATTGTCCTGGAAGTTCAGGTTCGACATGATAGGTACTCAAGACAAACAGTAGACTCAACAATGGCTATGTGATATAGTCATTGGTATCTAAACCTAGAAACTGACTAGCTAAGTTTATGCATCGCTGGGTTTCTTCATTAAACAGACTCAGGTCAATGGGGTAAGATAGATTGATAACTTCAGCATCAGGTTTTGAATAAGACTTCAAGAAAGCTTCCTTATTTTCGACTGTGGACTCTCGAAAGAACTGTATAATACTCTCTTCCTTGTATTCTTGGGATGTGTGGGAAAATTCGTCTAGGACATGGAGAGATTTATGAATGTCAGGAGCCTGAACAGGGCAAAGGATTTTGTACTTTGACTTATTCATGATGACTCCTTCAGTGGCAGAAAAATTGTCTGCACACGATTCAATGAACTCGGGGCAATGGGGGGTCTAGTTTACAGAGAAAAAATGGAAAAAGGATCTAAAAACACCACAGGTATCGCTACCTTGGTCCTTAAGGACTTCCAATTTAACTTAGCAGTTTCAATTGTTTCATTCAATAGAATAGTATCAAATATTTCGGCATTTTCATCTATGAAAATTTCTTCATCCTTCCGACCAATAACCCCTAATTCCTCATTATCCCCCACCTCTACTACCTCTATCTCTTCTATTTTATCCATTTTCAACAGTACTGAGGAGGTATTAGGGAGCCTACCTTGTCACTTAGCACAGTTCTTTGATCTATCAGCGTTGGCACTCTGTACGTAGTCAGGGCGTTCGTCAATATTGAAGCTTTGGAAAAGACAAACCTTTTTCAACTCCACATAGACACTTTTATAGTTTTCTATACTGCATAATCCTCATGTGCCTCCACACAATCTGTACCGTAGATCCTTTTTCTTTGCAATTTAAGCCTTTGATATGCAAGGTCTTCATACCGAAGTTTCAACACTATCAATATGTGTAGCTTGATTTGGGGAAATCAACATCAACCGTCGATCTCGAAACTACCCTCATCGGAACCATTCATCCCTGAGAACTTTAACATTCCGCCACTCCTTTTTCCTTTGATCAAGTGAGCAACTTTCGATCGTGAAATTGTTCCTATCCATTGATTAAGATTGACCTCTCTTCGCAACCGTCGATCTTTGCAGACCCTACAACTTTTCACAGATTGAAATCCCGACCCCTTCTATGCTAGTTCAGATCATAGAAATGACCACAACTACAAATATATCTCCGCCTTTATCTCAACCGTCCGATCCTTTCTCCTTTTAACATATTCCACTATTTGGAAAAGTTTCTTTGGCCAAGCACATTGACCGCGCGGAAAGTTTTAGTGTTGTTGATCTAGCTTTGAATCAATATCAACTCTCCAATATTGCTCCCATTTAACACCTTCCACAAATCCCAAGACCGCATTCCACTTTGCATATTCGCTCCACGGAATCTATGTCCGTCGTTGATCCTCACCCTCCTGGACCTGGACCGTCGATTCATGACTTTTTTTACCTTATTTCCATTGTTGCTTACTCCAAAGGTAAAATGATCCACCACCGTGGATCCAAACCCCTTCATCATGTCACAGTCCACTATGAATGTTTCATGTGTTCCTGATACCCTAAAGGGCGCCTTCCTAGTATTTTCAAATAGGGTCATTTCCCAAAGCCTTCAGTAATCCAAAATTATTCAAATATGGTGCTAACAGGTAGTCCTCCCAAAGTTTCACCTTGTGAGGTGACTCATGTTCAGATAGACTCACAAAGGATTCCTTAAATATTGTCATATGCTTATTATCCCCACTATATACAAGCCAATCATTGCCCCCATGTGAAATAGTACCTGTAAAAGCTGAAATAAGAACATATTCTTCATCACTCTACGAATTTTCATTGTCTCCATTGGTTCTCTTCCTGGGAGGTTCATCATTTTATGTAGTGTGAGCGTGATGTTTTTTCTTATTGTTGTTCTTCTTTTTGTTCTTGGGACAATCTCTGGAAAAATGTCCCTTCTCATCACAAGTAGAGCATCTGACATTAGATTGATCTCTCCTGGGTCTTCTAAGGGTATCCCTCTAATCATGATGGTGATGTTTTTCTTTCTTGTGATCATAGTGCTCCCTTTTGTTATTCTTGGTGTGTGATGTCAAAGCTTGATCTTCATTTCCCATCGTTTCTTCTCGAGCTATAATTTGAGCTTCTTCTTGTGAACGTTCCTCCCAAAGGATACTAAAAGTGATTAAATTTCTTCTAGCACAAATTGCTTGAAGAAATGAGCCACATGACCTAGGGAGACCATTCAAGGTGGTCATCACAACTTCTCCATTCTCTATGTCTTCTTCTCAGTTTGGATTTGATACCATGTTAGATTTTTACAGTTTATTCAATATGATCTAGGATCTTATCTGAGAGAATAACATGCACAGCAATAAGTACAAGAGACAAGAGATACAATGATTTTCCTCAGGGAAACCATAAAGAAGAAAACCCCTTAAATTTCTCAAAGATAGAACGAGCACCAGTAGCAAAAGTAAAACCCAAAAGTATAAATATTATCTTCGGCAGCTTCTCTATCTCACTTGTGTGAGCTTGTCCTCTCTCTCTCATGTGAACTTGATGAGTGAGTGTGTGTGTTAAAATAGAGAGTCACTCTCTCTATTTATACCTTATTTTCCACTTGACTTTTTCCCCTACTGGGTTGACTTCTCTAGGAGAGTATAATAACCCAATAACAACTTATTTATGGGGACTAATGCCCTGACATATAAAGGAGGGTTATCCTAAATAACTTTACATGACTCAAATACAATGATGACTCTCCCAATCAAAGGAATGAACATCTCCGTCGGAGGTACGATAATAAAATACAAATACAATATAAAATATATAAGTGAATATCTTCCGAAGTTACAATTACATTAACAAGGATTGTACACCCCCCTTCCCACTCCAAATGGGCCATGGGAATCCATCTCCATGGATTACATGTTAGGACTACCTTCAACTAAGAATGGTAATGACTGTGTGTGTGTGGTCGTGGATTGCTTCTCTAAGATGGCCATTCTGATAGTTTGCAAGACGAGCATCTCTCCTGAAGCCACTGTTAAGCTCTTCTTTGAGCATGCTTGGGTTCATTTTGGGCCACCACATACTATCATTTCATATCAAAACAAAAGGGTTCCTAAGCACTTTTTGTTTATTCTATTGTCATTGTTGGATATCAAGCTCACCAAATCGACTACCTTCCACCACCAAATTAATGGAAAAATAGAGGTAGTCAACCAGATGATTGTGCATATTCTGAGAATGTACAATTCTAAACATCCCCGCACATGGTATGAGATTCTTCCTTATTTTCAATATACCTATAACATAGATCTTCATAGCTCTACCAGTTACATTCCTTTTCAGGTGTGCATGGGTTTCCAACCACTGACCCCAATGATGTAGCTTTGCCCCTTGCATCAACATAGGAGGATCTTCCCATGCTCAGGTTGAGGCTAATAAGGACACCGGATTTGTTGAACGAATCCAGCACATCCACAAATTGGTCCATGACATTTTGGAAAATACAAATACTAAGTACAAGCAGCGACATGACCAACATCGAGTTCCACATAAGTTCCAATTGGGGGATAAGGTTTGGTTGCATTTGTAGAAATAGAGGATCATAGGACCCCATCGCAAGCTTTGTCCACTTCCATATGGGCCATACACCATCACCAAGGCATTTGGTGACAATGCCTTCGAATTAAGCATTCTTCCATTCCTTGGTCTGCACCCAGTATTCAATGTGGAGCTCCTTCGACCATATTTTGCACCACTGTTGGACACCTTGAAGGTGGGAGAACAATTGAAACCTACAAATATTAATCCCGACTGCATGGAACAAGCAACCATTGAGTATATCATGGGCACATAGGTTAAGGGAACCTACCAGTAGAAGATCAAACTATATCGAGTTGTCAAAGCAAGATAGCTTCTCCACCAAGGCAAGTGGGTCACCGGGAGTTACGTTCAACAGAAGTTTCCCCATTTGATGGGGGAACTCAATGAAATGGATACCATTGCTTCCTAAGGGGGGAGTACTAATCCATATGGGTATAGGTGACCACCCACCTATTCCACTGGCTCAAAATAGTTTTCTATTTTGGCAATTTTCTAGTAATTTTCTATAGTTTTTCGGGTCCCAAACTTTCGGGGTCATTTTGAGGCCCTAAATGACTTTTTGGCTATTCGCTTTGAGGCCCTTCTTGGATAGACCTTTCCAATGGGCTATCGATCACCCCAAATAGAGATTGTATGCAAAATGTATGACCTCGAGAAGTTGATTGTTCAACTAACCACCTTGGGGCCGCAAACTTTATGACGATTCATCTCCTAGTGTTAGGTTTAGGGTTTCATCCTCTCCAAGTCATTATGATAAAAGGCTCTTCGTCCTCCTATATTCAGCTTGTCACAAGTGAGCATAGCCTCCACATCTCTTCTTAAAGATACAGCTACCTTTTGTTTTATAGTTTGTTTTGTTTCACTCATTTAATAGAATCTCAGTTTACTAAACCACTGTGTCTATTGTCATATATATGTGTATGTGAATATATATATGCTCTTTCATTTATTTCTCACATAAATCCGGATCATTCTTTGAATAGATTGGAAAAATTATGAACCCCAACCTAGACTATATTAAAAAATTCATTGACCATACGTCAATCAGAGTCCTCAATATCCCAGATGGAGTTAGTATTGTTCATGTGTTTGATGTAGTTGTGCAAAAAATCAGGATTGGAGCCACCACCATATAGCATGGCTTTTAAGCTAAAGACGTGCCTCATCATCCAAAAGCAATTGTCTTATTTTGGATTTAAGCTATGTAATGGAGACTTCTTTTTGTTCAATTGAACTAAATCCTATAGCCTATAGGAGAAGTAGAATAAAAAGCCTCCAAAACTTGTTAAAATGACGTTACTTTAATTTAATATAATATGATTATGAGTATATGTTGGAGTTGTAGTTTTAACAATTGAATATAACTATGAGTAAATGTTAAAGGTGTAGTTCATAAAATTTAATACAATGTTATTATGTTATTATCTTCATGAAAAGAACTTTAAATTGTGAATTCTAAATAGGGTGGCAATGCCACTAAAATGAATGATATGAAATAACTAATTCTCATGTTTATAACATTATTTACAAATATGACACTTGATAACATTATCTACAAATATGACACTTGAGCATGCTCGTTTTTTCCTTAAATCCTTAAAACAATCTCTTCCTCTCAAACAATATCTTCCTCTAGTACTAATACTATTTTTTATTAATATAAACTTAACCATTAATCTCTTATAGTATTATAAGAACCAAAGCTAACATTCTTGCCAATGTCGTAACATTCTTGCCATGTTCTAACCTAAACAATCGTACTTCAAACTTATTTAGAGGCATACTAAAAGGTTCGAATTTTTCCAACCCCCTGTTTTCTTTGTTTTAATAACCCCACTTATTTTGTTTTAATAAACCCCCTTAAAAACTAGTAATTTTTCTTATTGTACTCGGTAGTAATGATGTGAGAACAACTTCTCACTTTAATTCAACCAAAAAAATAGGTAGAAAGTTGTCATTACCTTACATAAAGGCTTATTTTTTCTTAAAACACATATTATAACACACTTATACATAAAATCATTTAAACATGATAATGATCTAGCAATTTTTGCCTTTACAACAAATGACTTTTGTAAACTCTTTGAAATTCAACTTCTCTATAATAAAATCATATCGAAATTCATTATAATTCCATGTAAATCATATAAGTCTCATTTTAATTCCATGAAATATATATAATATTCGAAATTCATTATAATTCCATGTAAATCATATAAATCTCATTTTAATTCCATGAATTACATATAAATATAAAAAAAATATTTAGAAATTTTTTATTACAATCGAAACTCATTATAAATCCATGTAAATATATTGAAAAGTTACATAAAGCATATGTAAAAATAATTCAAAATACTACGACAATATGTAAGAGAACATTACATACGCAAGTACAAGGATGTATATACCTTTTTAAATGACTATGTTAGGACATACCCATGTCCCATGCTCTCTAAGCAAACTAAAAGGTACCCCTTATCCAAATTTCTAATTACCAATTTCAAATATATTGGCTTTTAAAGATATTCAACAAAGTACTAAAGCAATCTTAAATGAATAAAGAAAATGTAATAATGGAACTAAAAACATTACAACCATTCTATATTCTTACTTTTAGGTAGACAAATAAAACCATGTATACATAGGATTCAATAGGATTCAATATCATAACAAAATTAGAAAAATCAAATTACATGAATGTATAAAAATTATAATAAATATTTATATTTTAATAAAGGGGTGGCTTAAGAAATTAGTTAGTTACATAAGAGTGATTCACCACCTAAACGATATAGACATTCAATATAAATGACACCCCCAAGTTGGGATATGAGACTATTAGGACAAAGAAGCCGATCACAAGCATATAACACATTTAGCCCAACCCATAACTCTCATAACTTGACTTATATTCTCAGCACAAAACACTACAGGTGCCTCAATCAACCTATAGTCCCTTCTATGCTTTATAACCCCTCAAGGAATCAATACCAGCTTGCACTTTAGTCCAAATAGTGATATCTCAACTACTAATTTATGTATGGGAAATCCTAGTGGAATTCTTTGGCTCAAAAGACATTAATAAGTAACATAAATATGCAGATGATGGGCTCCTCTTTCTACCCAAGCCCTGTGCAAACCTAAAACCACTTATTTTTCTACAAAATCTAGTTAATTTGCTCTCATGCCAACAACAAAACCCACACTTTCTCTATAATCATACACAACCTTCTGATTCCTCAATTCATGGTAATGGTTATCAATATTTGCACTCTTGAGATGGATTACGATACAATAATGTAACATGGAAATGACAAAGAAATGAGAATCTCCTTCATGAATGGCATGCCATATGACGACGAAAGGAAATGGAATGAGAAAGTGCCACACTTACCCTAGATAATGGTACTTCTCCATACAAGTTATCTAATTCATACTCTTCCTTTACATGAAACAAACTTCCCAAGGGAGAATAACTTTGAGGCAGACCTGCTCTCCAAGAAAGGTCTTTTTCTGTCGGCAGGGACTATGGACAAATGGGAGTTGTCGGAGGGAACTTTGTCGCCCTTGGGATGCTCTTGTTTCTAGGTTCTTCCTCTTTTTGTCCTTGTGTCGTTAATGGGGTTTAGAAGGCTTCCCTTCTAGTAGTTTTTGTAGTTTCAACTGATCACTGGCCTTATAGGCATAACACTTTCAGGCTTTTGATGTGAAATGTATGACCATGATGACCATAAACCATATGGTTTTATAATTAATATAAAGCTATAACTTTTTTTCTTGGAAAAAAAATGAAACAAACTTCCCTTCATCAACCTTTTCGTTCATTTATTTGACTCTCTAAATTAAAAATGTAGGTGAGTTCATTTAAAACACATGATGAAAATGATGGGAGTACTTGAGTTGACACTTAGAAAGAAGAAACTTTGTTTCCCATCAACCCCTTTCATGTTCCACTCTTATGAACTCATAAATGTATTATACTCCTCAAAATCATCTTGAACCATAATGTATTACATTCAAACCTTATTACTTTAATATAACATAAAATTATTATGGTAATGCTACCAAATAGTCAAACTATATTTACAATATTTATATCTAGTCATCCTCTAATTAAATCTTAACTTTAAATTTTGTCTTAAACATCTATACAAACATATTTATAACATTTACAATATAATACTTTACAGAAGTCAAAATTAAAATATCACATATAACTAAATCTATTTATCACTTGTCCTATAACATCTTAGGACTAATTATTTCAGATTAACACCAAAAAATGTATATCATGTTTATCATGATTCCATTTTTAATTTCTTGTTTATATAAATTTCACAATGTAAAAGAAAAAGAAAAGCCCGGTTTAGTTGTTTAATAAATGCGATATATTTTCATAAACTAACCAAAAATGAATATCATAATAGATTGCGTGATACACTTCATTCAATTTAATATTAAGAAAAAATCTTTATAGATAATGTTTATAGGCATAGGTAATGCATAATCAAATATCAATACCTAAGGAATAATTAAACATCATGACAAAAGTTGGACTTTTGTTTTTAGGGCGGTTGCTTTTATTCCCATATTTTAAGTATATTGTGTAATTATGAATCCCAAGGGGATTTTCTTTTTCTTTTTAAATGAAGTGGGACATGCCACACAAGAAGATTCTAACATAAAGATTACAACAAATAACTCCTTTTTCAATACAAAACAAAACCAGCACGGCAAGTGATATGACTAATCTCGGATGGCTTCTTACGCATCCTCTTCCTCCAATCACTTTCAAATTTAATTTTTTTTATTTGTCGTGTTCTTTTGGTTCTAACAAGTATAGATACATATATTAAGTTAGGCCTATAGTGTTTTTTCGGGGATTTAGGAAACGGTAATTCGTCGAGATTATTGGGTGAGATCCAATTTTAATTTCAAGTTCAAGTTGTTATTGTTATATATTTCAGGAATTTTAGGATAATGTGAGTAGTTTGTAATTTAATGGTTAGTTGTAAATTTATGATTTAACATTAATGTTGTTTCAGATATATATACGAGGGTTTTACGTAAGGGGTGTTTACCATTTTAGCTTTATCACAATGAACTTTGTTTTATTAGAGATTTGAACTTAAGTGGGAAAAGTGTGGAACTTGCCTCCATACCAATCTAGTTGTTGATCCCTTGACGAGTTACATAGGATTTTAAGTCAACAACTTGGTGGTAGGTGTAGAGTTGGTTACAACTTCAATGGACAATGTGAATTTACTTATGCTTTGGACCTAGGAGTAACCTCTAACAACTAACCATAAGGGTTAGCTTTGTTTCAAAAGTTAAAAATTCTCAAAATAATGGAGATGTAGAAACTCATAGTTAATAGAGACTCTTCGACTATCATTCGTCAAATGAAAGACTTGACTTCCTTGTAGATGTCATGCCTCTCTAGATTGATTTTACGAATTCAAAGAATTGTGAAGTGTTTTGACTCCATTGAGTTTTTCTAGGTACTTTGATCTTTGAAATTGGGGAGACCCTTTAATAGATTATCTCCCATGGATCTAATATATCAAAGCATTAAGAATGGCATGCATCTCAAATCGATCAACAAGTGGTGAGGTTCATTATTTCACATGAAGGTATAACTCCTCCAATCCCCCCATTACTTCACATTGATGCCTTCAAATTTGGACAAGGAAGCACAATAAAGGGCAACTAGATGGCTCCTTGCAACAAAGGTGGGAGTAATTTGGTTTGTCTTAGGTGATGTCTTCTCATTCTATCTCTATGATGTGACCTCGTTGAGCCTCCATCTTTTTTATAGCAAGTTGGGTCTATCTCTAATGTAGAGGTCGTTGGCTATATTTATCAATGGTATATGTTTGGTTCTTATACCATATGTTATATCAAGCAGTCTTGTTGAGTTTTGGGAATTTTGGTCTTGTATTAATTTTGTGGTTATTGGTTATGTTTACTATTGGTATTGTGGGTGGTCTAGTTTTTGTCCTCACCATGTTTCTATACCAATGAACTTGTCTGTTTTCATCATGGATGGACCACCACACTAATTGATGTGCTCCATGTGAAATCATAAACATTCACAAGGTCTAAGAAGGGTTGTGCATTATTCTAAGGATCTTTAGGTAGTAGTCTCACGCATCAACAACAAATTGTCCTTTCAGTGAGAAGCTCGACTTGTAAAAAAAGGGAAGCAAAGATGGTCATCCAAGGCAAATAAATTGAAAATCGTATAGTAGATCATACCATGCAATTTCATTTGATCTTAAGACAAGCCAAGAGTTCACACTCTATGACTTCTCCTCCAATCGTTTAGTTACATCTCTCATGGCAATGACAAGGAAGGAAGATACAGTGCAATAGATTCATAAGGAGGTGTAATTTGAAGAGGCAGCTTTGGAATCCAATGCAAACATTAAGCAAGAAGATCACAATGAACATTATTTCTATTGACAATGTGAGGTTTTGTGTATTGTCAATCACTACTATTACTAGGTTAGTTTATTAGAATTTATAATTGTAAACTTTATAGTTTTATGAAAATAAATGTAAAAACAATGCAAACTACAAAATGTAAGTATTACTATAATCTTTTGGAAATTTTGAATCTTCAATATCAATTAACTCATTTTTATTTCCATTTAAATAATCAACAATAAAATAAATTATTTATTTTTAATTTATTATAATAAAAATAATTATAAACCATATGAACCAAATATTTACATCATGTAAAATTACTAAAATCTACATTTACAATATGTCAATTTGCTAAAATGCACAATCACAATTAAAGGGAACATAATTATGACCTACAATATATTCCCCCATTTGAGGGCAAAATCTAATGGAGTGAGATGACTCCTGTCATGATGAGAAGAGAGGGCCCACTGAAAGATAAGCATAAGTTTGAAATGGGAGCCACAAAGAACCTCATGATATCTCCAATCTAAAAAGTGTTGTGTTGTTCCTTCCCTTTCTTTTTGTCCAAAATCCCAAAGCTTGCTAAAATTTGACATGAAATTCCTTTTGTTGGACAAGGGAGGAATAAATAATACTTTCAATTTGATTAATCCCCATATCTTGAAAAAAAAAAAAGCAAAAATGTTCTTTTTGGAACCAGAATCTTTGTTTTTGGCCCTTTTTGCTCTTTATTCCAAACACCCTGCACATGTGACCGTTAGGGTGTTGGTATTTCCAGCTTTGGCCATATGACCTGGAGGTTTACAGGCTACAGGCCACAGCTTTTTCTTGGGCCCTCGGACGGCTGCGGCGGAAAAAGCGGCGATGAATGCTGCGCGTTAGCCCCACCCGCCGAAGGCCTTCGTCGCCGTAGAAGGCACCGCCATGTGACCGAGATCTACGTACTCGAAATGTCGAATATATACGGTTGGTTGGCCGACATATTGTCAAAAAGAGCATGCGCACACGACGGGGTGACCGTACGCTTACAAGTGGAAGACGATTCATATGCCATGCATGGTCATCCCATCATAATGACATGATTTCATGCATGCATGCATGCGACAGGGTACGTACGACGCTCACGCTTGAATTTTGAAGGGGAGCATTAGTGTTTTATATATATCTATATATATATATTTAATGGCGTACATCGTAATGATGTTAACAACTCATACGTTCATGATGTTATCAAATTATTTGAATTTTGAATATGGTGAGGGGTAAGGGAAAATTAAGTATTTTAATTTCAAAAAATTAAAAAGAGCTCTAAATGTTCTGATAGGTTATTTTATAGAGATTGTATTAATAGAATTATGTTTTCAAGCCTACATGGTGAGGTAAGGTAAGATATTCTTCATAAACAAGGCTAAATATTTTTTAGATCACTGAGAATCGAGATTACATTCATAATTCATATATATATTCATAATTCATATATACATAGTGGCTCAATAAGAGTATACATGTCACTTATAAGAATTGAACCTGGGTGGGAGGATAACATTCATTCCTCCCAACCACCCAAGCTACAACCAATGGACAAAAAAGATCTTTAGGGTTCTTAGATTAATTAATGAATTTCTAATGAATAGATTTAGGGTCTTCAAATATCTTTAGGGTTCTTAGATTAACCAAGTTCAAACATTATTCTTTGAAATTTTAAATTTTATGCTAAAAAAATGTTGTGGGTAAAAAACAAAATTATTGAATGTTTAGGCTACGCAATTCTTCACGGGTAAGGTAAGATATTCTTTAGGACTAAGGAAGACATAAACATGTCACAAATAAGACTTTAGTCTAAGTAGGGGATTACATTTACTTTTTCTAACTGCTCATGTTAAATCTAATTAACATGTTTAAAATGGATCTTTGCTAGTTAATATAAAGATCGAGCAATAACCGTATAAACCAATATAGATCCATCTTAAACTTAGATTTAGAAGGAATTTTTCAAGGTGTAATTTTTCTTTTGATATGTAAAAAATTTTAAGATAAAAAAATTACACCTTAAGAAAAGAATAGTCTAAATGTTTAGACCTTTTCTAGTCACATTTTTTTAGATTATTTTGCCTAGTTACATAAAACAATTGTTGAGATTGCATAATTCAAGTGCAATATGGGTATTTAAGTGTATTGAATCCATTTATGCATTAAAAAATGCAATTTCATAAATTAAAATTTGAAAATTTGATCAAAGATTGTAAAGTCTAGATCATATAATGTTTATAGACTACTACCTTAAGAAATTGGACCCATCTTTGTTCTTGATAGGTCTCTATTTAAGATGAAGCCATGTTGATTTTAATTTTTTAAGCTTTTGTGTAAAATTTAAAATTATGCCGACATATGTTGTTAAATAAATGTATTTAATTTTTTCGTTGTAATCTAGTATGTGACATCTCCCCCATAGTGAATTGTAAAACACCATGCTGCCCTCGGTGCAGTTTATATTTGCACCAAGAAAATATGCACCCTACAATTTGAATGTTGTGAGATAACATAATATGTATAACAATAATAAAAAATAAAATAGGAAAAAATCTAATTATAATGCGAAGAAAAAAAATAGTCTACATGTCATACTTGTCATCTAAAGAAAAAATACAAAAGTTCAAAAAAAGTTCATTTTAATGAGACACCTTGTTTTGGACTTTTGAAGTAGTTAGTTTGCAATGTTTTTTTTTCATTTTTATTTCTAAGGAAAAATTGTAATTTTATTAATGAGAACAAATTTGCATAGTGTATATATATGCTTGAAAGCATATATTGCTAAAAAAACATGTTGTTTGAAAGCATATATCGCTGAAAAAATAGGCTTAAACTTGTTGATAAAAAAATTGAACAAAGAGCTTTAAAGCTATACATAAACAAGTACGTTGTGTAGATCCAAAAGTTGTTAAATACATGTAAACAAAGATTTCATATATATGTCAGAAAACAAAATCAATTCTGGAGCCCTTCAAGTAGACCAAGACCCTTGTGAAAAGGCCTGTGATAATATTCAAAATGATCGTCATTGGATTGTTTTGTGACATGCCACTGCCCTACAACCAACTACAGACCTTCCCTAGAAAAGGTGTCAATAATTTCGTTGTGCTAACTGTAAACAAGATGATAAGAGAAAGTGTCAAAACTTCTTTTAATGAGCATAACTTCATCTAACATAGTGGATAGCTGAAGATTGTAACATCTTTGAACCTCCTTCACCCAATTGATAACAATCATATAGTCCCCAAAAATTTGAATGTTATAACAAAACTTTCTCCAAAGAAAACAACAACAAAAATTGAAGGGACAAAAGTTCAGCATAATTACTTGATCCTTACCCTAGCCCGTATTTTAACTTGAAGTAGTGTGTATCAAAGGGATAGAGAACACCACCTCTCCTTCCACTAGAAATTTCTCCGTAGGAAGCCCCATCAGAGAAACCCCAAGGTTGTTGTTTATTGATGATCTCTTCTATATCAATTCTAATGTTATAAGCCTCTTTTTCTTGTGGGAAAAAGGAGAGGATACCTACCCTTTGAGTTGCTATTAGACTCAGTGTTAACAAATTGTCTTAAAAAATATAATTATTCCTAGCTATCCAAATACCCCAACTTACGATAAGTGGAAGGGCCTTAAAAGGTCGATTTACTGCATTACGTAGCCCATTTGACAATGCTTCTTCCACATTGTTCCCTTTTCACAAAAAATCATGCTCTAAAATCTTGGAGCTTTCAAACCATACCCTCTTAGTGAAAGGACAAGATATGAACAGATGTTCAACAAATGCATAGTTTGACTTTCATAAAGAACACCAACTAGGCCCTGCCATTTGTCGCTTTTATAGGTTGTCCCATTCTAATTTTTCATCTTGTTTGAATATATTATTGCTTTAATGTGGGTCTTTTATTTTGTGAGTTCTCACATTTAAGTGTTTTGGGTGTACTTTAATACCATGAGAGATTAGTTGCTTAAAAGATAAGGTGTTAAGAAAAATAGGACGTAGGTCTATGAGTGGATTGGAAAAACCACACCCTCTATTCATTCAAGTCCAAGTGTTGTCGATTTGAGTTAATATGTGCTAGTTGAGGTTTTCAACAAGGTGGCCAGGCCTCAGATGCAGTAGGAGGGCCCTGGATCCACTTAATGGTACACCCCCCAAGTTCCAATTCATAGTTCATTAATAACTACATAAAGAACTTAGACCAAAGCCAATGTGTGAAGGTTGAACCTTTCGTGAAAAGAAAAAGGTGTTTAAGAAAAAAATGTTTTTCCTTCATTAGTTTTTTTCACATTTGATATTAAAGGTTTTTTTTTCCATTTTAGCTTATTAGTGTTACACATTACACATATCTTTCATAAAGTGCATCTCTCTCTCTCTCTCTCTCTCTCTCTAATGAAGAGGTGTTAAAAGACCTATATAATGACCAATTGTTGTATTGTACAATCATCATCTTATATTTTATCATTTATCAAATATGTGAGTTATTAAAAAATTGTGGGTTTATTCAAAATTGTTTTGAGAATGTCTGGATACATATATTACAATGGTATTAGAGCGAGTCTAATCCGGCACGTTGTTTTTTATAAAAGAAGAAGAAAGCAAGAATTTACTTGTGGGAGAAAAGAAAAATAAAAAAGAAAGAAAATTCAAAAAAAAAAAGAGAATAGAAAAAAACGACATATGGTTTTGTAAAACAGTCAACGAAGTATATTATTTTAATCTTATTCAACCATTATAATAGTTATTACTATTATAATAAGCATTATTGATTAACTCTCAAACTTATACATTAGCCATGAAGTCAATTAGGGAAGAATTGAGGATGATTTTTTATGAGCAAATGAGAAAGATGGATGAAATAATTGATCATATGGAACATTCAGTTGTAAAAGCCACTCAGAAAGCTATTGATGACGCCTTCAATAAAATAAGCCAACAAAGTAGACCGAAGGCCTCTGAAGACAAAGACTCATAAATAAATCTAAATATGATTTCCGAGGTCTAGAAGAAAGACCTGATAAAAAACATGAAAATGATGAAATTGATGTTTGGAACATTAAAGTGAATGACATGGCCATGTCCATATCACCATCTAATTCTCATGTCAATAAATATGAATATGATCTTGACCAAGATTGTGATGAGAGTCAAACCGGTGTTACTGACAACAACAATGATCAATGCAATGACAAGGGATGGATCCCACAGTGTGCAAAGGAAATCAAGTATGAGAAATCATATATTGTAGATTCAAACTCTACCTTAACTATCCTTTCACCTCAAAACAACATCAATGAGAACAACTATAAGATTAATCAAACACAAGATAATATTTTTGTTTTTGCGAGCATTCTAAGTAGAAACATCTCCTTCAAAGGAACTAGCACAGAATATGTTGGGAATGACATCACGAAAATAGTTAATATTGTCAAGTCTATCAAGTATGTTCAATTCACAAGAAAAATAGTTAAAAGCTACAACCACACAAGTGACAAAAGTGTAAACAAAACTTCACCAAGTACATATTTAATGTGGATTCCAAAACAAAAGAAACAAAATGTAGTGGTGATCATAATCAAATAATCAAAATTGCATGTCTCAAGTCATCAATTCAACATAGACCTAGAATAAAAGAGGACATCAACACACTCAACTTTGAGGACAAAGCTTCCCTTAAGGGAAGGGCAATGTTACGAACATAAAATAATAAATAAATACTATAATAATATTTAATAATCATACTTAAATTATTTAAGTAGAAAGACACACCCTTAGGTGTTAAAAGGCCTATATAATGGCCAACCATTGTATTGTACAATCATATATATATATATATATATATGTATGTATGTATGTATGTATGTATGTATGTATGTATGTATGTATGTATGTATGTATGTATGTATAGAGAGAGAGAGACCCATTTTTTTACTGAAGCGGGATATAATAATTATGAGTTGTGTTGAGCATAAAATCTAAGTGAGTTATGTTGAATAGCCATGAATCATCCTTAGGTCACAAAATAAATTTTGTAGATCTTAAGGAGAAAATGGTGTGGGATTGGGTTTGTAATATGTGCACATTTATTATGACCTCCAATGTGATAAGTTTAACCCTGACCGCTAGATTCTCCCATGGATACGTCAAGGTGTTAGAGATTCCAATGAGAACCAGTCTTATGAAAGGGTCCCTATACCATTATTTTAACCCCTACCTCTTGGTATCACACTATTACCTTAAGGTACAAGGACAAAACTTATGAGATTGGAATTGTCCAATGATGTGGAACTCTTCACCCCTTATTGCTAGTCCTAGCCTTATTGCAAAAACTCATTGAAACAAATGGGCACCACCATGAGGGGAAAACTCATTGAAAGGACTAGTGAGAATGGAATTTAGTCAATGGTGTCTACCTTAACAAGAATGTGGGGCATCAGGTTTGTAATATTTACTCTTAAGTCATAACCTACCATGGCAATAATCTTAGCCCTTGAATCTAGGTACCCCTTGGATACCTTAAGATGTCATAATTTCAACCCCTAACCTCTATAGACTCATAACTATTTTAAGATATATGATAAAACTCCAAAATTAAAACCTTAAATAAATATGTAAAACTCCTTGCTCCTTATACTAATCAAAACCTATTAAAACAACACATTAAATCGATATCACACATAACTACAAAGCTGAATGAGAAAGTGGTCCAAAACATTTGTAAGAAACTTGTACCTCAATTCACTATTTCAATTGTAGTTCATAATGATTATATTGTCAAGTAATAATAATTGTAATTGCATAGCACACACCCATATAAACCCAATTGATATTAATCATTGATCATCAATCCCAACCACCTTTATTCATAAGGTTACTTTTCAAATCTTTTTCTTTTTGTGTAATGTTAAGGGTTCAACCATACTTGCATTCCAAGCATTTAAATCAATTATTGACTCCCCTCATTCAAATTAATGACTCCTTTATATATATATCCTCATCTAACAATAATAGAGGTCTCAAATCCTTTCAAGTGCATCAATATATAAATATAAATATAAATATAAATATAAATATAAATATAAATATATATATATATATATATATATATATATATATATATATAACCTCATCCAAATCAACCTAGAAAATTGTTACTTTCATTGTAATTATATCTTTAGCATTTACGTCCTTAACCACATCAATGACCCCTTTAATATATTTTCATTAACAAGAGTAGAGCATTGAAGTCCTTAATTTATTCGAAGTGGATCACTACTTTTATTGTAATTACACCCTTACATATATACCATTATCTAATGAATAACCCTCGTTCACATATATCCTCATCAACAACATTAAAGCATAAAAAGTCCTCAAGTCCTTCCAAATAAATCACGGCTTTTGTTGTAATTGCATCTATGTATCCATTGCACATTTAGTCTTTGTTGATAATATCCTACTCTTTAAAGATGGATCTCGGAGGGATATAATCAAAATCAAAGCTTTATCGTCTCTTTTCACTGAAGTTACAGGGATGATTTGTAACATTGCAAAACTCTCTATATCTTTCATGAATTTAGATAATGTGACCATGAATTTAGATAATGTGACCATGGGCTAGATTTTCTCATAGTTCAACTTTACTCTGACTGATATTAATAATGGGTTGAAATATTTGGGCTTCACCATTAAGCTTAATGACTATTTGAAAAAAGATTGGGATTGGATGGTTAACAAGATTAAGGCTAAACTTAACTTATGGTGCAATAAGTGGTTGTCCAAGGGTAGAAGATTAGTAATGATGAAATCGGTTCTTGAAGCTATCCATGTATATTGGGCTTCCATTGCTTCCATTCCTACATGTATTATGGATTATATTAGAAATATTTGTTTCAACTTCCTGTGGAGAGGAAGTGAGAATCAAAGTGCTTTTCCATGAATAGCCTAGAGAAGCTTAACTCTGCCCAAAGAGTTGGGGGTGGGGGTTAAAGTTACCCATCTTTTTCTAGAGATCTTGCTACGAAAGGAATCTAAAGAATGATTAATGGAGTAGGACTGTGGGTTTAGGTAATACATCAGAAATATATTCACCCACTATCTATTGAACAATGGATAAGATCCAAGAACAAGATATCTAGGAATGTTTCAATTATTTGGAAGGCCATGGTCAAAGCATATGATATCATAGGAGATTGGTTGGCATGGGATATGAGTAATGGTAAGAAGATCACAGTAGTCCAAGACCCATGGCTGATATGTTCTGCAACTTTCATTCTTCTTGAGAAAATGACAAATCATCTAAATAGAAGAGGAATATTTTATCTTTTCCAAGTCTAAGATATTCAAAATACATCTTAGACTAGGCAACATTGGCTCTTTGTCAAAGTTTAGGGATGTGAAGAGATGCACAAAATTCTCTAGGAACAATACACCAAAGAGCTAAACCAATGCCATGTTCATCTAAATAATAAATATGACTCTCTAGTATGGACTAGGAATGTATCCTAAGGTAATTATTTGCCTAGTTTAGGATATTTAGTGGAAAAATAAGAAGAAGAACACCCTGAACCATTATGGTGGCATGAGCTCTTATGGAAGCTGAATTGCCCTATGAAGACTAAATTATTTTTCTCGCTGACTTTGAGTGGTAAAATTCTTGTATGTGATAGATTAGTCACTTTTCTTGGTGCATTGGGCCAAGCATATGTTCTCTTTGTCAAGCAGATTCCATATCGATAAATCCTATTTTCATACAATGTTCATACATGATTTCCATGTGGAAATATGTTGCACACTACTATGGTATTCAGTTCATATGGCAGGGTGACAATATGAACGTTGTGTTTTAGTGTTGGTATAACAATAATACTTTTAATGATTTCTGAGGTTTACTAGTAATCATGACTTGGGGATTATGGTTGTCCCGTAACAAATCTATTTTTCATGATCTTAATACCCCTATGATATATGCATCTAAGAGTGTGTATATTTTAGATACTCTCCCACAGAGCTCTGGTCCACAAAAAATGAGAATTATCAGAGAGGAATTCATTGATAAATATATTGGTTGGTTTTTCTTTGATGTTGCTTCGCAATGCAGGCTTGGCGAAGGAGGAGTTGGTGGTATACTTTATGTCTCTGAAGATACATGGTTCAAATTTACAACTGGCATTGACAAGGTTACAAATAACCTTGTGGAGATGAAATACCCTAGACTTGTTCTAAAATTAGCCTTATCTAAAGGTGTCCAATAGTTACATGTATTTGGGGATTCATTATTAGTGATTGAGTGGTTTAGACTCAAGAAGGCCCCAAAAAACCATCATTATAAAGCCTCCCTTTGAAGGCATACTTAGATATATGGGACCATTTCAAGTAATTACCTTTACCCATGTATATAGAAAGAGGAACATGATAGCATACTCCCTATCAAAATTGGGTACACTAGTATATGAAAACAAATGGAGAACTTGGGATGGCCACGTGGATTTAGAGATTGAAAATGCTATCCAAGATTTGCCTATATAAGTGCTTTTCTTCTAGCTCTATTGTGGAGACTGATTCTTATGTATCCATGATGGACCTATATGTATTGACTGGTGTTTAGTTTTACTATTTTCATGATGGTTTTTATGAACTTCTATATGAGGTTTCCTCATGTTGATTATCTTTTGACAAGCTATGACCATTTTGTACAATGTGATTTGCTAATGAAATGAATTACAATTATTTTTCCATGAGAAAAAATTACACCCATGTATGTAATGTCCTCGTCCAAATCAATGACTCTTCTACATATATATCCTCATCAGCAACAATAAAGCATAGGGATCCTTAAGTCCATGCAAGTGTATCCCTACTTTTATTGTGATTGCACCAAATGATTGGATTGTTAAATAGCTTTAGTTATATTTATTGCTACTTTTATTGTAATAGCACCAAATAATCTAGTTGCCAAATAACATGATTGTGTACTTCTATTGTTATTGCACTAAGTGATTTGGTTGTCAATTAAAGGGTGTCCTAGAAACCATTAAAACTGGTAATTTTTTACTTATTTTTTTGTTAGTTAAAGGGTGCCTTCAACAACTATTGAAACTCATTATTTTAATTTATTATATTATCACATAGTCCCTTCTTAACCCTTTAGTAGTGATTGATTAAAAATTATATTTGAATTAATTTTATTAAATTTGAATTAATTAATTAATTGTATTATCTTTTAGTTTGATATGAGTGGACATAATTCTACACTACCTATGCTATAATATGTAGTAATTGTATGAGTGGTTTTTTTGGTTGTCATAGAGGAAATATTAATCAAATTAAAATAATTACAAATTGATATAAATTTGAATTAAATATTCATTGATAGCAATTGATTTTAATTATTGTTATAATTTGATGGAAAAAATGCTTATTATGGAGTATTTTGCTCATCAAATAGAACACAAATTATAAAGTTGTCAATAAATAAAAATTAAATTTGGTTGCATTATTAAAACTGTTATTTTGGACGAGTGGAATGTTTTCAAATTCCAACTCTGTTCCCACCTACCTAAGTGCATTATAACCACTCTTCAAATATTCTTCTAATTTTTGCATACAAATGATCACTTTTGTAGTTTCAAAAACTCATTCCAATCATTCAAGCCAATGATTCTCTCTTATATCGTTACATCTATGTTTATGTAGCACCCATCAAAACATTACAAAGGCCACAAAGCATCACCATCTTCAACTTTACCAAGTGTATCATTACCTTGATGGTAATAGTGATTTGGTTGTCAATAGTTTCTAAGTATTGGAAGGCGTCAAGGGTAATAATTGATACTAAGTTAGCTATTGTTGTAACATTGTATTGGTTTTACTATTTTTGTTGCAATTTACTGTGAAGTTATTTAATATTAATGTTAAATTGCAACTAGGGATAGTTCTAGTTTTATGTGTGAGAATATGGATACTTGCTACTTGAAAAGAACACAACTCCACTACTTTAACCTCAACGATGACAATAAAGGATATTGGGTTTCTTGCATATGTTATCCAGACTCAAACTATCTTTTTAGTTCTAGAGTATGATGTAAAACTACTTCCGATTAGCTAAGCGTTCATCTTCCTCGGACGTAAAGAAACGTTTTAATAACTAAAGACCCAAAGGCATATGGAAAAATTGCAAGTTTACCCCCTTAAATGTTACAAACAAGTCTTTTAGGTGGCTAGGTTTTATTTGCACACTATAATGAAGTTGTACATCAAAATCTTGAGATTGTTTCAACAAACACTACGTTAATAGCCTTTAGTATTTGTAAGATTTTTCTTATTTTGAAAAAAAAGAAAAGGAACTAAAAACGAACAATGAAAGGATTTAAGGAAGAAGCCTTAAAAAATAATAATTGAAAAGCAATTTAAGGAAGGAAAGTAAGTGCCCCGGATGCGGGTGAAGAGACAAGGGAAGAGGAAACCAGGTGCAGGGACGACGTTCTGACATGAGAAGGTGCTTTGAACATAGAGCCAAGGGTCACATGCCATGAGGACAGCACTCGAGTGGCACGTTTGGCTTCGGATCACGCTATCCACACGGATGGAGAATAAGGGACGTCATCACGATAGGAAATGCTTGATAAGAACATTGACGGGTCTCACACAAGAGGATTGAACTCTCCGCAAAGCCAAGAGCTAGAGATCAGGAACAATGAACACGGAAGGACAATAGGCCAAATTGGGTGAGGGGATCTCATCGCAGGTTTTGGATATGGAGATGATTGGAAAATCCTCTCGCCATCCTGTACTTGGGTGTGTATTGCAAACCGTTCCTATTGGGTTTCGAATAAGTATTTAACTAAGGAGCAACGAGACTCCATTGCAAAGGAGATTGTGGATAGGGTTTGGGTTAAACATTCGTAGGTCGACATAGTAATTTCCAAACACAGAGTGCATAGCAGAGTGAAGGTTCCTCGCAGATGAGGATGGAAAAGAGTGAGCAATTCATGCAACAGACTGATGAGGGAAAAGTCTCAGAGAGTAATGGCAGCTCCAGCAGCAGGGGAGGGAGGCAACAAAGAAGACGAATGGGAGCAACTTTTCAATGAGGAAACATCGGCTCACATCCGCCATTCCATTGCTGTGATGGAGGGGGAGATCTTTGGATAATTTCATGTGAAGATGGGAGATGGGGTGGTTATGTTGCACTACTGGTGACTTAAATTCATTCTCTCTCATTCCATGAAAGAGAGGGAGAGCTACGCAGAGCTCATCCGCATCACAGTGGGAAATTTTAAGGATGAAGCTAAAAACAACCTCGGTTATATGCGCAGCCTGCTTTGCCTCTCGGCTCTGCCCTTTCAACGCATTCCGTGGGAAGAAGATGTGAGTATGGAAGAATCCAGCCATGCAGAAGCAAATTAAGGTATGGGACAGGGTAACAATAATGCCCAGGATGAGGCCGAGTCCTCTCACTGACGCTAGGCCATGACTCTTTGTGGGTTTGGAATTCTCTTTACTGTTTATCCCCTCATGCATAGTCGGTTTCTATTATGTTCTGTTTGTCTTCATGATCGAGCACCCATGTTGAAAGGTTGGGCCACTCTCATGCTTGTTCGTCTCTCTCTATGGACTATACTTTTTACTTTCTTGTTTTGGGTTCCAGATCGATGCCTAACTCCTTGTTTCAGGGAGCAGAGTTTGTAAATATCTTTTAGTTTCTTGCAATAATAGAAGGGCCCTTTCTTACTTAAAAAAAAGAAAGAAAAGAAAGTAAGTGCAGTGGATCTTCACTCAAGAAAGATTTGAAGAAAGCTAAATGAGAGGCTCTAAGGGAAAGATTACACAAGATAAATTCAAAAACAATTCTAATAAAAGGGAAAAAGTAGACAAGGATACAAAATGTACAAGATACTAGGTTTTTGCCAAACTTTTAAAAAAGAGATAAGAAGAGCGAACTCTCTTAACATTTAATTTTGAGTAAAATTAATTAACACATTTTGAACATAACTTTAGGACTTGTTTGGTAATTCAAACGCCAATAAGATATATGTGTATTTTTGTATGTTTGAACAATTGAGTAGTAAGCACATAGATCTTGAAAGGTACTCTCTTTAATGTACATAACAACTTCTCTATATTTCAGTAAGCTTTGTAATGAAAAAAAACACCATAGTGCATCATAATCTCAATATATACATATATATATATGAGTTTGTTTGTGGTTTAGCGACAAATTGCGAGGTGATCAACTTTGTATTAATGCTAAGACCTAAGATTACAAATCTCTTGAGTAAATATCAAGCATATAAACTCTCAGTGATAATAACAATAACAATAACAATAACAACAACAATAATAATTTAAATTAAGCTCATAGGTTAGTGAGACACCAAATGACATATTAGACCCTCTTATTTATGGAACAAATGACACCCTTCATCCACTTATTTGCTTGCTTGGTCTATAGAGGTGTACATACTCTACCCCTTTGGATTTGAACCTATGACCTTTAAAGAGGAAACACACGTTCTTAACTATTTAATATACATTGGCCCCTCTTATGACATGAATGCTTAGTCAAAGTTATTCACGAAATTAACTATATAGTCTTGTATCAAACTTCCTCGTGGTCATTGGAATCCAACAATATAGGACGTCAGAGTTCCCATTAATTGATAATTTTGTTTGAATTCTTGATGATTTGGGTTTATTCAAAATTGGGCACAACACCTAAGGACATAATTTCAACATGCACTAAACCTAGATCATGGTGGAACTTAATTGCGCCTCACTTTTTTACTAGTTTTTTTTTATCAAATTTGTAATCACAAAGAGGATCCTTTTGCTACATTATTACCCTATTCTTTATTTTTTTATAGTAATAATTGTTAAATTTTTGTCAAAAAGAGGGACTTAGTTCCATCCAAACCCCCCTATACCATTATTGGAATCTATTTGTATTTATCAGGATTAAGGCTTTGAGATTTTGAGTTAATGGATAATCATTCTCGGGACATGTCATTTTGAGGATTCCCAATTGTAAATGCTAAAGGGACCCTCCCTTTGAGAATCAAACTTGGGCTAGTGATGGAAAACTCCCACCGATATATTGCTGGACTACGACCCATTCAACAAAATTATGGCCATAATCATAACAATCTGTGTCTAGTATTAAGGATGGCAAAATAATGCACTTTGATCCACATATGTATGCTTAGGAATGCAATGAAAACCTCACACGTTCAACCACTTACTCCAAAAACCCTTTTGACAACCTCATAAGTCGAAAACCTTAAATTACTACCAACATTGCCTTACCTTGAAAATAAATCTAATATAACTCAAATAATGATCACAATTTTCAAAATGCAATTCCTAACCTCTTTCATTCAATTCAAATTCATCTATGGAAATACAAAACATTGCAAATTACAACTTGGTCCCAATATCTTGTGTTCAATTCAAATTCATCTATGAAAATACAAAATATTACAAATTACAACTTAATCCTGATATCTTGCATTCATTTCAAAATCATCTCTAGAAAATACAAAATATTGTAAATAATAACTTAATCCCAATATCTTACATTCATTTCAAAATCATCTCTAAAAATACAAAATATTGCAAATTACAACTTAATCCCAATACTTACCTTCAATTCAAAATCGTCTCCCAAAATAATACAAGACATTACCAATTACAACATGAAAATTGTCATCTTTATAATCAACAATTCTTAATAAATTTCCAAAAACTTCACATTCACTGAAATAAACTTCGCATAACCCCTCCAACCAAACTATAATTTAGTAGCACAAGTTTTACTTCGAGAATATTTCACACATATATAGTTTGCGCCTCTTAATACAATAAGCGACCATTCCAAAAACATAAAAAATTAAAAAAACATTAAGTCAACATTACATTATTAGTTATGTGATGTGTAAAAGTAAACATATGATTAACCATAACGGATGAATGGTCTTGCATATGTAGGATGGGGTCTCTTGTAATAATATTTGGGGTTAAAATATTAAGTAGTGGATAACGGCTCCCAAGGCAGGATAATGAATCGATGGGACATTTTGGGGATGGGATTTAACATAAGAATCCGAGGATTGACTGCCAGTCTGCCAATCTGGTATTGGTTTTTTTAACTCTTAAAAAATACAGATAAATTTGCCCAATACATTGACAACAGTGAGAAACCAGAGGTTTGACAATGCTGTAAAATAGAATAAACAATTTTATTATACTTGCTAAAGTAGTGGAATAGTAATAATAACAATAATAATTGCAATAAATAATGTGAGGGAAGGACTGGGGAACTGTTGTTAATGGAAATCATCACACGGGTGTGTTTATTATTATTTTTATAATACTGTGCTGAGAATATTATTTATTTATTTATTTATTGTTTTTGATGGTGACGTTGCTGTTATTGTGGTTGATGGTGGTGGTGTTCTTATGATGGGGGCCTTGTTGGGAAGGCTGATTTGAGTAAGGTGGTGATGTGGGGTTGATTGGCATGTTGTGGGAGGCTGATGGAATTGTGTGTTTCTGGGGATGATGGTGGTCTTTGTTTGTGGGGTGATCAGCTGAAGAAGAAGATTAGGGTCCTTTGGTTGATTGCAGGGCAAATAATTCAGTTCTTTGTTTTTGGAGGATTCTGATTGATTGAAGAGGTGCGTAGAAAACTGGACTGCAGGCATCAGAGCTGTCTTACAGATTTGTTTAGGTGGTGCATGAGAGATCTGGAGTTTGGGTCTCAGTGATGATATTAGGGTGATAATTTTGCTGTGCTGAGAATGAAGTTGGGGATGTAGGTTTGTTGAGGTGACAGGTTTTGGCTTCTATGGCAGTATGTTATGGGAGGGATGGCTTGTATGGTGTCCTGTTTGGGATGGATGGCTTGTATGGTGTCCTACTGTATGTAATTTGAAAATGGATTGTAGCTGTCCCATGAATTTGGGTCTTTTATGTAAGGCAGATTGAAGGCAGAGGATACTGAGGCCAGAGATCTGGTTTTTGGGTTTGAAGTTTGAAGAAGAACTCTTCCTTTTCTCAGCACTACAAAATGGAATGAATAGCTTTGTGAAGACAAAATGAATTTGGAGAGCCGAGCTGTTGTGAGGTGCCAGAGGCACCCAAAGGAGTTTGTGGTAGGGGTCTGTGCAGCATGTTTGAGGGAGCGCCTGGCCTGTGTTGACCCAGCAGACCGTCACACAAAAACTAGCTTCCCCACAGATGCGAAGGCTGCTAATAGAAAACCCATTCCAGACCCCAAAAGTGTTCAGAAGAAGAAGATGGTCATGGTCCCTGATGCAGTCCCAGCCTCCTCCTCAAATGGTCCCCAGCTGAGAAGAAGTAAGTCTTTCTCAGAAGGAAGAGTGCAGGCTAGAACTAAGATTGATGATAGTTCTGCTCTGGAGCCCAAGAGAAAGTCCTGTGAGATTCGTGTTCGGAGTACGCTGCAGGCATTGTTCCAGAGAGACGAGGATGAGAATCCAGCTATAGAGGTGGTGGAATCCAGTAGCTCTATGGAGCAGAATGGCTGGTTCAAGGCAGATGAAGTGGTTGTGGAGGAGCACGAGATTGAGCTCAGAAGTGATTCTGTGAAACAGGTAACTGAACATCCTAAACCTATTGAACTTGAGCCTCCTAGGATCTACGATAGTTTTGAAACAGGAGAGAGCTCTGTCAATGCTGCTAGAACAATGAAATCCCACATAGATCATGAGACACAGAATAGGTTCCGTGTGCAAGTTACTGAGAACAGCCACACTGCTTCTGAGGAAAACAAGAAGAAAACCCCAAACCCAAATCCAAATCCAATCATAAATGAATGTGGTGATTCCAAGGATAAGGCTAGAACATTTTGGTTGACAGACATGGTTAAGAAGAGGATACAGAAATGGAAAAAAAGAAACCGTCACAAACATCATCACCCACAACGCCAGAATCTGCAGTCCCGTGACACGAGGTCTGAGATATTTGATGATGCGAGGCCTTCCTGTGATGATGACCCAAGGTTTTCTATTGATATCGGCAGGACTTCATGGGAGGATTCAAGGCATTCATGGGAGGAGCCGAGAGCTTCCTGGGATGGTATTTTGATTGGGAAATTGGTGGCTTCGTCGATTGTTGGACATGAAGAAGCAGCCGTTGGGTCCTCGAAAAATCAGGTTTTAGCAGAGCCCATTAAGCTTCACGGTGACGAGGATGTCAATCAGCCAGGTGGGTCATTGGAGACTCGGGATTACTACTCGGACTCTTCTCTGTCTCGTAGGCGAAGGAAGAACATAGTGGAAAAGCCAAAGCCGGGAATGGATGAGAGTAAGTCTGTGTCTATAGAGAACCGGAATAATACGAAGGTTTCCCCTGCCACATTGGATGATGAGAATAATAAGCCTGCTTCTGCAGAGACCGAGATGGAAGACACCCACAGAGAAAAATGTTCAGAGAACTGCGAGAACCCCTCTGATGAAGTGAGTTATCAGAAACAGGTCTCGAAGTCTCATAGATGGAGCAAGGCCTGGAGCAGGACCATCACGAGCCCAATGTGGGGACTTATTCAGAAGCGTGGCAGTAAAGATGAAGGGGGTTATGAGGGAGGGGATATTGAGGGTTCTCACTCATGGAGAGAATTACAGAGGGATAAGGAGGGAAGAAGAGGTTTAAGTAAAGGTGATTTCTTCAGCAATAGCAGTATTGGTTCCAGGAGTTTGCATTTCAGTAATTTGAGCAATAGGCATGGAGTAGCAAACAATGGTAGCGTCATTCACAGGAGCAACAGCAATAACAATGCACAGAGGAACGGTAGTTGGCAGAGGAAAAGGAGGGATGAAATGGTGCTGGATCGCAGCCGAAGTATTCATTATTCTCCTACCAATGTCGATAATGGGCTTCTCAGATTCTATCTCACGCCTTTGAGAAGCAGCCGGAGGAGCAACACTGGGGGCACTAGAATAAGACCCCCACAGTCTTCCTCCAGAAGTGCATTGGGGCTACATTGAAGGGGAATATGTTTATTGGCATTGGATATCAAGAAGATATAGATGGGTACATACCGAACTTTTTTAGATTGATTATGATCAGATTAACATGAGAGAATATTGGGATTGTGAGCTGCATCAAGCAATAATATTTCTATTGGTATTCCATAGCAGTTGCACAAGAAGCACAGATCATCAGTCCTGTTGCAATCACTGCCCTTAGCACTTGTTGAAGACTGCCAGATAGCATTGGTTCTGTTGCAGAAACATCATATCAATTCTAGTACGGAGTATTCTTTGCCCTTGGAAGGAAAAAACAGCCCAGTCGAGGTCTGAATCATTTTACTTTGATAAGCATTTTCTTTGTACACATTTTTACACTTTTGATTAGGGCATCGCAATATATAATGTAACCACACCACTACACTTACAGATGCAATCTACCTCTGAAGTTTGCTACAATATGGCAAGGTTCCTATTGGAAAAATTAATAATGAGAATATTGCTGCCATCCATTTTTAGTTTTTTAGTTTTTGGTTCCTGTTGTATAAGATGAATGGGATGAATGGTGTGCTTTCTTGCCCATGATTAATACATCAGTTTGGGGTCTGGTTAGCCTTAAAAGTTGGCTATTATTATTATAATTGTGAATGCTTTAACCAGACAATCATAATATAGAAAAAGCTTCGGTTAAATACCTGAAGTGAATAGGAGTGAACATGACCAGGGGATTGGCATCACACAATATAATGCAGCCACGCTACTACACTAATTCTACCTCCAAAGTTTGTTACAAACTTGCAATATTGATAGATTCCTAGTGGAAAAATTAATAATGAGAATATTGCTTCCTTCCATTTGAGTTTCTCTTCCTTTGGAATAGGATGAATTGAGTGCTATCTATCTAGCCCATGATTAATTGTGAATCCTTTCACGAGATGATCATAGTATAGTTAAAGCGCTGGCAAATATCTAAATTGACTAGGACTTAATGTGCCTGGGTTTGCAGTAGGATTGAGTTGCTTTTGGAACCAGCATTGATCCATCTTAGTGCCTGACCTAATAAATATCAAGAGGATTAAAAAAATAAATGGAGGCACAGACTTATTGCTACTTAAAAGATTGGGGTTTATGATGCATTGATGCTGGTTTATTTTATGACTATATATTCAATTATTTTTAATAATAATAATATTATTATTATTACTATTATTATTTTTTCAATGGAACGCATCACGGGAAACCCTCGAGCACTTCCCCTCATTTCAAGGATGGTACCCAAGGTAAACCGTTCGGTTGCAGTGATTAGGCAACCTAACCCGGTGGGGACATTGAGTGAGGCCCTTTATATCCATAGCCACCAGCCCTTTATATCCATAGCCACCAAGGGATTTGACCCCGAGACCTTTTGCTTGCTTTTCACAGCTCTCAACCACTTGAGCTAACCCATCGGGCTTATTATTATTATTATTTTATCATTATCTGTTTTTAATTTTTTTCATTATTCTGGACTTCAATTTTTTTCAATTAGTTTATTGGCCTTACAGATGTGACACATCTACCTGGGCTGTATATGCACCTTGCTACTTTTTGCAGTCAATTTAATCATGAATTAGATTGAGCTTAGTTTTGATCTACTTTTTTATGATTCTCTTCCCCAAATGGCACTGCTTGGCACTGCATGCCATCTTATTTTGGAATTTAGAATAAGTTTATGGGAGTTACATGGAAAATTTAAATACAGAAACCTCTGAGATGCAAGACTATGAAATGAAAGAAACTTATCAGAGAAGCTTTTGTGTTAAGGTGGCCTTCTGTTTCTGGTTTTGCATCTGATAAAAGTGATGCAGCTACCTTTTCTTTCATGCTATGATAGCAATTGTCAGGGAGTAGGAAATCAGGGGAGGTGTATCTTTTGTATGATAGGGAAAGGAAGTGAGAGTTAGGGTTGATGCTCAATATCAATGGGAAATGGGTTTCTTTTCAGGGAAAAGTCTAGCACGAGGGGGATTTAACCAGGATTGGTACAGTTAAGCAAGTCTTGAAGACACAAGTATTCTTTTGAAAAGAGATTAAACCAGCTTAATGTGTAGTTGGTAGTTGTTTATTTCATCCTGCAAGAGAAAACAAACTTCTTTCTGGAAATACAAAAGCTACTCATTTCAGTCTTTTAGCAGTTGTTATTTTAGTTTTACATGGGTAGGGGTTATCAAAAAGGATCTTTGATGAATGATCTTGAACATCACTTTGAAAACTGGGAAACATGGATGCCTCTCAACAGTTGAGAAAATAGGCACTCAATTTGAGCATGTTTTTGCTTTCCTCTAACAGATCACAGCCATGCTTGTAATCTGTCATGACGAAGGGTATTTTGACATTTAGCTTTTTGATTATCCAAATGGACTTTCCAGTTTGGATCTCTCCTTAGTGGTCTGAATCTATGTTCATCAGATTCTTGTTATTAAGAATTTTCTGAGAGCAGGGTACATTTTGCTAATAGTGTCTATAGTCCATCACGTAGAACCTTTTAATTGTGTAGGCTTAGTTTGTAGTGCCTGAATTGACTGTTATGCAAATCAACACAGCATGGTGGTTATACATTTCTAAACACCACATGGGCTGGATGTATACTCAAATACCCCCCCACAAAAGATAAAAAGGATGCAGAAACTTCTGAGAGCTGGGTACATTTTGCAAACAGTGTGTACAGTCCATCATGTAGAACCTTTTGATTGTGTAGGCTTAGTCTGTAGTGCCTAAATTGACCATTATACAAACCAACACTGCATGATGGTTATACATTTCTAAATAATATATTGGTTGGATATATACTCAAGTTTCATACCCCCCGGAAAATAAAATGGATGCAGGAACATGCTGGTGTGACAATCAAACCATTGATACATCATTGTTTAGCTGAGACCCCCTCCTTCAAGGTGTTGCAGAGGCAGTGCTCAGGTACGTACTACGGAGTTACTATGAAGTCATTAAGGTTTGAGTACATTGGGTTGAAATGCATAAGTAAAATAAAACAAGGATTTTGGATAGGTGAAATGATTAATTTGGACTGTCTTGATCCTTCTTTGCTTCATCAGTCATCCTTTTTTTGCAAGGAAGGACCTCATGGGATTTTCCCCTCTTCAACTGCCATCCACAATAGTGACTGGTAACCTGAGGGACTTGACCAGATTTGATCCTGTGACATATGGCCTCCTCGTTGACAACATGCCTTGGGCAGATGGTTCAACTGATTGAGATGATCCTTGGTGTTAATTTATCTTTCAGATCTTCACTTAAGGAAAACCTTGTGGGATCCCCCCTCTTCCCTGGAATATTCAGATGGAGAGTGGCTCAACTGCCAACCACATTAGCCGCTGGGAACCCAGCGGGACTCAGCCAGACTAGAACTGGAGAACTCATGCCAAACTCTTCCTTGAAACAGTATGTTAAAACTGATTGAGCTAACACAATGGGCTAAGCTTTATCAGTGACCTATTAGTCTTTGTGATTATTTCCAGACCATTAAAAATAAAAATAAAAATCACTTATTATTATTATTTATATTGGAGGGTAGTATCGTTAGCATGTATTACCAAAAATATTGAAGGATTTCTGTATTTGTGTCCTTTTCATTTTGCTAATTATTAGTTGGCTGTATTGCCCTAGCAATTTGTCCCCTTGATCTTTGTATCCAAATTAGTTATTCTGGAACATACATTTCCATATATACTGTTAAGATCAGACATCTTAATGGGTCTTTGTGGGACCAAAAGGAGGGTGCTTTTCATAATCTATGGCTTCCTAGCACTTGGATTCCTGCAGGAAAATGTGCCTCTGTTTGTTAAGTTTTCAATTATGGAGTCTGAAAGAAGATGAATTCTATGCTAAGTTATCCAAGAGTGGGATATGTGTCACCAGAAGGATGATTCCTTTCTGCATTGAGAACATTGTTAGTTTGTCCCAGATTTTTGAGTCATCTTGTACATGGAAAATGTTGTCATAGTGGACAGCAGTTGGAGTTCATTCTCTAAAGTTTGTTTTGATTTCTGCAATTTTTTGTTCAAACCTTGTAGGGGGCTTTGGAGTTCTGTATCCAGTATTAAGTCCAGTTCTTGGGTGTCAGATGGTTACCGGTATATCAAGAGCCTGTCGTGAGCCTAACTTAAAACTCACCTCCATTCTTTTTTTTACCTTTTTCTAAATAGTATCCATCATAGCTGAGCTGAATTTTAAAATTAACAGGTAGTTAAAGAAATTGCAGTCGAGTTGGTCTGTAATAGGCGGCAATAATGGCCCCTAATCACTGACCAGTGTTCTACTTCTGGACTTAGTTTTATGTCTTAGGTAGCTCTCATATGATTGGTAGTGATGAGAAAAATTGATCAACATTGTTAAGTCTGGTTTTTGTTTGGTTCTGTCTCAAATTCATGAAAGAGACGTGCAATAGAAGATTGAAGCATTTCAGTGGTCAGCCTTACAGACTAATATAACATGGTTCTCTACCAAAATACCTGTAATTGTTCTTAGCCAATGACATGGATATAACTTGACAAGGTGACAACAGCCAGAAAATAAACTGATCAGCATCAATGCAAGTTTTCAACAAGTATTTATATGTTTGAGATGGGCCATTTTTACATAGTCTTGTTCAAGGCAAAAAGGTCCTTGAAGAAGGGAATAATACACGAGTGTCTATGCTTACACAAATTATGCTTGCCTTCATAAGCCCCACCTAACATGCAGTGTAAATGAACATAAAATGTTTGACAGAAAACTTTAATATGCCATCATTTAATTGACATTACAACCGCTCTTAGCAAGTCTGTGTAGCATCATGTAGATGGAACAGATATCAGCATTTACTATGGGATTCCTCATTACTTACAAGTTTGTTTCAAATATGCTCTTGTAGCATTAACTTATGTTGAGGATCGAGTTGTACAAGTATGTTTTACCCTTTATTAACATTCATTATCAATTGCCAGTTGGAATCCATTGATTAATTGTGGCTCACCTGGTATTAGGATGAAATCGGATCTCTAATCTATGAATTCTTAATGTTATAAATTTTTAATGGCCAAATTTTGGGTTCCAAAATTTGTGGATTGAGTTGCCCTAGTATGGATCTCTAATCTATGAATTCTTAATGTTATAAATTTTAACTGGCCAAATTTTAGGTTCCAAAATTTGAGGATTGAGTTGTCCAAGTATGTTTTAACTTTTACCCTTTATTAACATTCATTATCAATTGGCATTGGGAATCCATTGATTAATTGTGACTCTCCTTTTGTATTGGGATTAAATCATGGATCTCTACTCTATGAATCCTTAATGTTATAAAGTTTTACTGGCCAAATTTTAGGCTCCAAAATTTCAATGGCCAAGGCCTATCAACATGCTATGCATTCTAATAAACACACTCCCTCTATTATTAACTTTGATACCGGGGTGATTTAGCGCTGACATGACCAACAGAACACACAGATAAACTTGCAGGGTCACAGCATTTGCCACAACAATTTAGCGCACTCTTTTCCAGAGTTCATTGATTCACAATAGCATGCAGCTATGTTACAAAGTAACCGGTAAGAAAAATATGAAATAAATCCAGACAATAACTTTAGCATGTAGATCCATTGATTCAACACACATGAAACACAATTACTCAAATAGAGCTGTAGAAAAGCTACTTTGTAAACTTAAAAAAATGGAAATGTACAATAGAGTACAAATTGCCTTAAATGGCTTCTAGATCTTTAACTATATGGATCAATGGCCCACACAAGACAAGTTACCGTCTCTCGCTTACACTCTACTACACTCTAGAACACTGTTACAAGTAACATTCTTAGTAAAGATGACTATGCCCTTCACCCAAATTTTACTTCACAATTTGATCTTGATCAACATTAACTTTTTAATTAACTTCAACCGAGAGAGGTCATGCTCTATAAAGAGATATATAGGTTGGTGATTGATTTTGATCAGGGCGTTGATTATCCTCTAGATTAGTTCCTTAAAATCAAGTTGTGTAGATCCAATAATTCAACATACGTGGAACAAAGATACTCGAATAGAGCTGTAGAAAAGATACGTTAACTAACAAAACTGGAAATGTACAACAGGGTTACAAGTTGCAATAGAGTACAAATTTCTTTGAATGGCTTCTGGGTCTCACACTTTACAATATTCTAGCTCACTGTTACAAGAATCACTTTTAATAGGTACTACCTCATCCCCCCACATTTACTGCATAATTTGATCCTTATCAACGTTAACCTTCTAATTAGTTGCAACAAAGAGAGGTCACATTCTATGAAAGAGATATCTTGCTTGATGATCAATTTTGACCAAGTCATTGATCATCCTTTAGGTTAGTTCCTTATTTTCAGGTTTATATTTTCGATGTCAGCAGTAATTGTGCCCTAAAATCCAGAGATCAAATCTGATTGGATCGCTAATCAAAGTTTGCTAAATCATCAATGGTCCAACAGGCAGCTCCACATCAACATCCCATGCTTACTTGACAGTTGCACTTTGTTTGTGTCTGCTCCTGACTAACCTATGCTTGCACTAAATGACATTCACTTTATGTGCTTTCCCCTTTCTATTCGGCAAAACACACTTGGATTTTCCATTACATTTTCTAACAGCACTTGATGGAAAATTACCTTCATTCATACCAAGCATCACTCTGAACTTTTCAAATTCATTTAATCTCAGAGGCTTGGTACAGTTATCTGTTCACTGTTCATTTACGATATTGCAACTGAATTAGGTGAAGCGCATGTATTACCCATCCAAACTGCGCTGCAAGAGCTAACACTGTTGGCATGAAGTTCTCATTGTTGATACCTTCCATTTGCAAATGGCCTTTTTGGTTACCAAACATGCTTTATGTTTATCCACTGTATCATTAGATTTATGCTTAACCTTAAAGATCCATTTGCATGTAATGGTCTTTTTTCTTATGCAAAAACTCCAAGCTTTAGGGCCATTTTTTTTTGTTGAATAAAATACATTTCAATCTGCAGAGCTTGCCATTCATCCTTCGCAACTGTGTCTTCAAAACTTTGAGGTTCATATGCGCATACAAGACTATTGCCATAAGTGCTAAGTTAACTGGAAACGATTTTTTTAGATGTGCTCCTTCTGAGTTGTGCTTTTTCCTTCTGTGCACTTTTGAACCGTGTTTTCCTTTTGGTTTTTACACCATAAATGCTTTTAGGTTTCGTGCTAGAACTGTCTAGTGTCTTCAACAATTTAGGTCTCTTCTACATCCTTTGAGTCTTGACCCAGAAGAGTCATCTGGGTCAAATCCAAAAAGGTCATGGAATATTTAGATAACTGCAAAACCCTGAATCATATTAAACTTGCACTTGTTTCAATAACTATGATGGTATATGGGATAGCTTACATGCACAATAAAGACCAACAGTACATTATACCAAACAGTGTAATTTTTTTTTGATAGATTTGAGTCAAAGTTTTGAGTAAAAAATTACTCTAAAATATTCTCAAAACCTATTTGCAAAAACTTGTATTGCATTATGTCTTCAATTGTGCTAAGAGGAGTTTTTTAACAGCACAGGTAGGTGTGGTGTAGCGTATGCCCACTTTAAAAGAAATTAATATAAAAATTTCATGTAAACTCACAATTAAAATTAAAAAAAAGACATATATTAAATTCTTTGATTATTAATACAATTATTCAATAGATTCATGTTAAATTTTACATTGTTGATATTTGAATAGATTGTAATATTAATCTCCATATGTTGGTCCAATATAATATTTTATAAAACTCAAAAATAATGTAATAATAATGTTTGAATTTTATTGAGGCATTTTTGTTGTTGTTAATAAATGAATTTGTAAGTCTACATTGTACATTAAGTAATTATATACCTATAAAATTATACACCACACATGTAACATTAATAATTAAACAAAAAATGATCATTACAAATAAAATGAACTAGGGAAGATCCATTATAATCCTGGATTAAGTAATTATATACGTATAAAATTATACACCATACATGTAACATTAATAATTAAACAAAAAATGATCATTACAAATAAAATGAACTAGGGAAGATCCATTATAATCCTGGATTACCAAGCATCCAAAGGAATCAAATCTTACAAAAGATTAAATTTGGAAATCAATAATTTTACTTTAGTGTACCATCACACAATATTAGCTCAGCTCATGTTCAATATCTTATAAAAGATAGAGCTTGGAAAGGTCAAACAAAATTAATTTAAATAATGAAATCAATGTTTTGGAAAATGATCACATATGTTTAACTTAGAATAATCCTTTGAATCAGCTAACAAAAAATTAAATTTATATCAACTAGTTATCAATGCAAAAGAAATCATGGAGCTTTCTATGCTAGAGAAGATGATATAACATGTTTGGCTATAAATCAGGAATTTCAAATATCCTACCATTAAAGTTGCTATCTTGACAATGACAAAGTCCTTGAACATTGAAAAAAGAGAAAGACATACATATTAGTGGCAGTAAAGATGGCTGCTGTCAAGGCCAAGAACACGATAGACGTGAATTATTACACCACAACATTAAGGAACAAGGTCCTTGTCTCAATGAAGATGTCCTTGTTGAAGAAATCAATAACTCAACTCAGTTCGCTAGTATGGATCTTCTATATTAACAAAGAACTTCATTTTGTGATTGTTCTTGAGACTGCATACAATCTGATAAAGTTGAAGTATTGGCACATTATTCAATTGTAGATAAGTCTAACACCATAAATGAAAAGCATTGGAAGATCCAAGAGTTTGATGACTATTTAATTATTGTTGAGATTGCATACAATCTGATTAAGTTGAAGTATTGGCACATTATTCAAGTCTAACACAATGCGCATTGGAAGATCCAAGAGTTTGATGACTATTTAATTATTGTTGAGATTGCATACAATCTGATTAAGTTGAAGTATTGGCACATTATTCAAGTCTTACACAAGAAATGAAAAGCATTGGAAGATCCAAGAGTTTAATGACTATTTAATTATTGTTGACTTGATCTCATTTGAAAGCCCCAAAATTTTTATTATCTTGACTCTTTATCATACAAATAATAATTTAATTATCATTGTAATTTTTCTTTAACTCTTACTAGTTACTAATAAAAACTTGCAAATATAAATTTACATGGCCCTCATAATGTTAAATCCGATGCAGTACCATTATCTTATTGTGAAAGAGAACTTAAAATCTAGTGTGGTACATAAATTATCCATTGCACCAAAATAATAAGATTCCACTTAGTGATAATGGTATGCAAAAAAATTTTCTTACATTGAGACAAAGTGTCTTCCCTCCTTTCTCAGATTTCTTGTTTTATGATTACTCTATTTGGTTTTGTAAATATGTCTTAAGATACCAATTTCTTTAAAAAACTCCATTGGTATTGATTACATTAAAGTTTTTAACATTTCATTCTACGAGTATCACTACATCGTAGAGTACAAATACCTCCAACATATGTATCAAGACATTAAATAAAAGCGACATGAATATATTATGATATTATGATGTTTTTGGATGATCCATTTAGGTCTTGCCAATTGTATTCCTTCCTTTGAGGAAGCATCAACAACTTGGTTCCTTTCCCTATACACATGATGAAAGGAAATATGATCAAAAGAAGGGATTAAGTCGTTGACCTCGTATAGAATGGGTCGTAAGAGGAAGTTTCTTATGTTATACCCCTTGCTTACCCTCTTAACCATGAGAAGGGAGTCTCCAAAGATTTGAATTTTGTTAAACACCTTTTTTTGCCATATTGTATGTACCAAACCCTATGATAGCTTTGAAATTTAGAAAGTGAGATTCCTCTAGGAATAAATATCCTCCAACTCCACATGACATTGGATCCCGTTGAGTGGCACCATCAAATAATCCCAAGAACTCGATTTATCAATATGCTCCTAAGTTTCATGTCTATTAGCTTCCCTTTGTTTTAGTTGATTGAAGTTCGTTAGAAGTTATAACCTTGAATAGCACACTACAAAGAAGGAAATACATTTATCATCAAAGAGAATAGAGTTTATTCCAAGCTAAATACCCCACAATCATAGAAAGTGCCCTTATTCTCTTAGTATTTTCATTTTCACACCACCTTCTTAGCTCATCCTCTATAGATGTACCATTCTTGAGATTCCTTAATCCATTTATTATCTTTACTCCCCTCTAAATGTAACACACCTAAAGTTACACTAGATTTAAACACACTAATAACAATATTTTTTTAAATGCTAAATGCATAATGTTTATACATTGTTATAACAAATGCATAATAGACATAAGTATTAGTGGAAGCATAGAAGAATCTATCAAACACATAATAAAAAATATTCATACAAAATAGTTTCATGCATACTTGTGGAAACATATGTTAAGCATTATCTTAGGAATTGCGCAACAAACATTGACTTAAAGACTGCACAACATGCCTCACAAAAATGAAGCAAGGGCAATTATAACTATATACATAGACAATCTTCAAGTTATGTAATTTCCATATTATTAAGGCAAGGAAAACCGATATTCCAACATATTCCTTTAAACTTACTGTGTGCACCAAAAATAGTTTTAGGAACTCTATAGTAGGTTTCACATAAATGATTTAGGTTAACACATATAAATATGCACCATTTTTAATACACATTATATATTTTCTACTAATATGATATACCAGTCCAAAATAATTTATGGCTTGGAAGACAACATTCCCAACTTTTCCTTATAAATTCTTTTTTGGGAACTGCGACATTTTGTGGAGAACTGCCCAGTAAAAACTACGCAATAAGCACTATCTTAGGAAATGCGCAATAAAAACTGCACAGTAAACACTCACTTAAGGAGTGTATGCTTCACAAAAATGGAGCAAAGACAATCATAGCTATATACATTGAGATTCTTCAAGTAATGTAATTCCATATTATTAAGACAAGGAAAAACAATATTCCAACATATTTCTCTAAACCTACTACACAGTAAGAACAGTCTTAGGATCTGCGTCGTATGGTTTACATAAATTAATTAGGCTAACAATTACCAATCTTTCTAATGCATGGAATGTAATGACACATTTCTTACTACTTAGTAATTTGCATGCAACCCATACGATTCCAATTCTTGTCAAATAAAAACCAATGCCATTTATTATTAGCCCATGCAAAATACCCACCAAGGAAAAACACCCATAAACTCTTCAACATAATTTAATAAACATTTTGTTTACAACTATGTAAAATAGCAGTTACTACACGAAATTGCAATGATAAATAATTATTTGCAATTGAGCATACAAGCGATAGAAAAAAATGAATAGAATTCCGACTTATTTATCAATTCATATATTTTCTTCTTATGATTATAAAATTTAACAACCATACCGCATAATTAAACTTATACCCATTCCATATACATGAATTTCAACCAAGCAACGCATGGATTCATTCTTTATAATTAGTTTCAAAAAATTGAAACAGGAACCATGGAAATTGCTTGCCATTCATCAAATAATTATTACTAAGAAATTAAAACACCATTTCCAGAAATTAAAAATTATTTGCAAAAGCTTGAAATGGGCAATTGGTTATGTGTGAGGGACACTCCACCCAACCATAGACAATTTTTCTCATTATTTACTCAACAAAACGCCACCATCGAGCTGAGACTCATGCACTCACCAGTCAGACATCTCACTAGTCCCGTAATTCCTAAAGTTTACACTTCGCAAAAAAAGTTGGCTTGATTCCAATTTCATGCCAAACAATGCATTTCACCTCCCCAACTTCATTATGATAGCACACGACAGTGAGATAAATCATTGTCATCAATGATCAGAAATCCACCAAGTTAGATTCCTACACCATTTGTCATTTCACTAGAATGACTAGAGGCAACAATGGTCACAATCGCAGTAGTACCGGACTCAGAATTTGGTTTCTCAGACTCAAGATTTTAGCAACAGATTTGTCTTCAACAACCCAAAATCACATTTCTTTCATCAATTCAACTAACAATTCTCTCTTCTCCCTCTAGCCAACATAACAAATTATGGATTCTTACATGGATGGATGCCCATTTTGTTTTGCATGCATTCGTTTAATGCATGGAAAGTTTGATCCACATGGGCTCTCCATGAGATCCACGTTTTTCCTTTTTATAAATATTTTTTTAAAATAAAAACATATAATCTAACCCCTTAATCCCACTTAAATTATAATCATGATTTAAAACAAATTTTAAGTTAATTAAATGGGATTAAGACTTAATAATGACTAATGATACTTTTAGGGATTTTAAGGATATATAAGGGTCAAAACACAATTTTCCCTTAGGACACTTTCAAGCCCCTTACCGTCTCTGGTAAATACACAAGTCCCCTATCTCTCTAGCGTACTGTCTCAGCACAACCAATTGGTGGATTTTAATATTAATAATTATAAAAATAAATATGTTGAACCTTTTAGGCATTCATAAATAGTAGTTACATATGGCCATCATCATACTAGGGGTTTCAATCTAGGGGTGTTACACCAAACTATAGTTGAGAACTAACAAGACATAATCAAATGATGATTTGTTTCTTCACATTCATTGTATAAAGGACATTTCACACAAACATATTTTTTCATTTTCTAGAGGTTGTTCCAAGTGAGGGGTTTATTGTTTAGCAATAAGCACTTAATAAGGGAATCTGAACTCTCATACTTCCTTCCACTACTATTTCCGATTCTCTATATCCTCTTTGAATCTTATAACCTTCCTTAGATATAGCGTAAACACCATTTGCAGTCACAAGCCAAATCAAGCAATCGTTATCCTCTATCATTAAATGGTTGGCTTTGAGTTTCCTAACAAATAACATCTCCACATAGACTAATATTTCAACAACCTTCCATTCTTGACTCCATAATGAGGTCATCTCAGGATTTGGAATTTGACTAAAATAAAAGAAGGTTCTTTCTTTGAAATATTAAATCATATCCATATGTAATCTGAAATCAACTTCACATCTTTCCTATGGGTCCTTCACTCTAGGCCTTATTCCTAGAACCCATTTTCCACACAAGCCATTGACCAATTGTTGGGAAGGATAACACCATTGTATTATACGTGATTGAAACATTTTGCAATATTTTTTTTGGCCTTCTAATCCATTCCTCTATTGATTTATGCATAATATATTTTTGAACCACCACCTTACACCAGAGCGCTTTGTTTTGAACTGCAATTTTGGCTACCACAGATTTTGAGTACATAAATATACTTTTGAGGCCCTATCCCCCCTATCCTTTAGAACAACCAACCTTTTCTCCTTTGGTGTCTCTTTTTTCTCCTTGCATCATAACCATAAAACCTAAAGATTAACTTAATAATCTCATCAAGGACCACTCATGGAATCCATGATAAAGATATCCTATAGACAAAAAAATTCTTCTAATACAAACTTTTTAAGAGAACAACTCTGCTTCCTCTTGACAACCACCTATGCCACCTTATATTAATCCTTTTTTTGACCTTGGGAATCAACCAACTCTAGTCAATTTTCAAATAATCATTTGGATTTACTACAAACCCTATGTATTTTAGACCATCCTCCACATTTATTTGATTAAAAGGAAATTCTTGTCTTCTACATAAATTCCTAAAATTAAGACTGAATATTTATTAACATTTATCATCATAATTGTAGCTAAGGAATATAGGTCCATGGACTCCTTTAGTTTCACTATATCTCTTTTGGACCCATCACATAAGATCAAGATGTCATCAACAAATAATTGATGTGAAAAATAAAAGAATTCCTAATTTTTATCTCTTCGAAGGCTTCACTCCTCTTTGCTTCCAATAATGGCCTATTAAGGATTTCTACAACTATTAAAAAGAGAAGAGGGGAAGTGAGGTAACCTTTCTTTATCCCTCTTTTAAAGTCTAAAAAATGTTGAAGGTGAACAATTGATCAAAACATAAAAGAAGACAAAAGTGACACAATTCATAACCTAGTTCACAAAGGGGACATAAAATACCAAATTAAGGAGCATCAATCTTATATACATCTAGATAACCATATTAAAGGTCTTAGACAAATCAACCTTTACCACTGTAGTTATGAGATTTCTAGTTTTAATGGATTGCAAAACTTCTTGGGTTACCCTAATAGCCTCATGATTTTGTCTTCCCTCAATAAACCAAATTCATTTGAAATTGACTTGGAGAGCAATGTTTTTACTCTTTTGGTTATGACCTTTGCAACAATCTTATAAATTCAATTACAAAGAGATATACGCTAAAATTCCCTAAGTGAAATAGGATTGTCAAATTTTGGAATTAGAGCAATAAAAGTTTTATTAAAATATGCAAACATTCTTTTATTAAAATATGCAAACATTCTTCTCAAAGATTTGGGCTCCTTAATGATCCTCAATAAGTTCGCTTCAAGAACCTTATAAAACCCAAAAAGAATTCAATATGCCATCCATTAAGGTCCAAGCTCTTGTCCTTTTAGGAGCCGTGTAACACTACATATAACTCTTCATTAGACACCTCCTTTATCAAGTCCTACTTTTCTTTCTCACTAATAAATGTGGGAAAGAAGAGGTTATTTTAACCACCTTAGTGATTGCCTCTATACTTGATGCTTTATAAGAATTTTGAAAATGGTCTACTCCAGCCTTGGCTATGTCCTTGCAATTAGTGGCCCTAGTGCTATTTCTCTTTTCCACCTTCCAAATAGTATTTATATTTCTCATGTGGTTGGAAAATTGATGGAGTAATTTAGATTTCTCATCCCCATTTTCGATCCAAAGGGATTTGCTTTTCAAGTGTCCATGCCACCTCATTGTCAACTAAAATATTTATTCATTTTGTTCAATATAATTAACTTACGCTTTTGTTTCTTCATAGATAAAAACACTTCCTTTACCTACTGGGATCCTATATTACAGTTTATCTAAGGAGGCACTCCATCCATTTACCTACTGGGATCCTATATTACAGTTTATCTAAGGAGGCACTCCATCCATTTACCTACTGGGATCTTATATTACTTGGAATTTTTTGAAGAAGTGTGCCAAGGCATTGGTAATATTCAACTCTTTTGATTATGCACTCTTCCCTTTCTTTAGGGAATGACTCAGAGCTATCATCATTGATGATTTTGGTGGCTGATATACACTTGCAACCCTATCCTGGAAGTGCCTCCTTAGATCAACTGACAGTATGGACTAGAGTTCTGATTGCTGAGTTGTTTGGAGATGGGGTCTGGAAGAATATTATTGCTTACTCTTAGAGTGTAGGATCCTTTGAAGCCTAATGTGGAGAGGTTATTGTTCCTTTGTATATGGATGAGGCCTGTATTAGCTGCGCACATATACAGTACTTGGTACTGCAGCGTTTTATTTTGCATACTATATTGTATTTGGAAGCTATGACTGGGTTCATTCACTTGAATGCTGCCTGACTATATATTTTGTATTCATTTTGAAGCTTAAAGGTTTCTTTGATTCTGATGAATAACAAGAAACTGATATTTTTCTCCTGGAAAAAAAACATCTCCTTTACTGCTATACAAAGTCGCATGTTAGGGCACAACTTCAATGAAATTCTTTTCATCAATATCTTGCTTCACATGGGCCCACACAATAAGGGTTGGCTCCACTGCTCATAACCTGGCCACCACGATCACTTCCTTCTTCATCTTCACAATTTTCTTCTTTCACCGCCGCTGAAGTATCAAGATCGTCCTCATCAAAGTCTTCAGTATCCATAGGGAGGGTACTTTGCGGTTTCTATGTAGCTTATTTGTACTCGTCAGAACTAGAAATCATAACGGATTCGTTGACCAATTGACACACTATATCTTCACCCTCTTTCATTTCTTTGCTGCTTGAACCTGAGGTCATTCACCGCTTTTCAACAAGCATTTTCCTATGGTGATCCAAGGCATCCTTCATTACTTCTAGCCGTGCGTCTTGGGTGCGAGTCTTTCCTTCAACTTCATCAATACGATAGTCCATAATAATAGTATGGGCGTTAAAATGCAGAATATTCTGCTCTATCTCGTCAAGACGATTATCCACGATCGACGCTTGGTGGTTATTTGACGAACTGCTGCCAACAACCCTTCCATTTGAGAATTTTATCCTTCTCATATGGATTCTGATATCATGAATATCTGTTTTGGTATCCTCCACATCATTTCTGGTGTCTTGAATTCTATCAGAGAGCTCCTATAGCCACTCTTCTATATTAGGTTGAGGCTTCTTTTCGGCTGAGGAGGTGTCCATCTCAATATCGTCCCAAACTTCCTAGGGTAGGGGAAGATTTATCTTAGAACGGGATCTTATATATTATCTCTCACAATCAATAGCCAACAATTCTTCTAGACACTCTGCCAGGCCGTAGGGAAGATATGTTGATTCCTCCGAGCTCCGATACACCATTACCCAACCTCTATAGCCTATGCAATTCAAACCCTTGGATATCACAATCGAATAAAGGGACACCCTACGATTTACTTCTATAATGATGAAAATATATTCCCCTTCGATTCTTGTTCTAGAAGTTTCATTTCACGAGAGATACCTCAAATCATATGCAGTGCATTCACTTAATCTCTTGCAAGGTGGAAAGACTTCCACTATGTTAATTTGCAGACTCCCACTAGGTGACTTGAAAACCGGTTGAGCATTAACTCGATGCCTTGGAGATTGAGATGGTGGTAAATCGATTTATTATGATGAGATTGTAACATTAAACAATGTCATTAGGGAAGCCCCACCATATTGTTAGATCATTATTCCTTTTAATCCTCCTAGAAGGGATTTGGGATGCTTCGTGAGCTAACTTATCAACTTGGTGATTATTCTCCCTACACACATGGAAAAATTGAGATTTTGGGATTCAGAGAATAATTTTATTTATGCGATTTTTAATCCTATCCACCATTTTATCATCGAGATTTTTCATTTTTCTTGCTCGAGAAATGATAAATAGGGAGTCTCCTACTACAATAAGCGTTTGAATTCTACGGTTGATAACATATTCTAGACCTAGGTATAGAGCATAAGTTTCGACTTGGTTATTAGTGGCAATTTCTAGCCCACTTATGTAGGTAAAGATTGTATTTCCACCAGGATCTAGAAGGATCCCCCTGTACCTTCCACTCTAAATGGACTATGCTATTTTTTACCTAAAAAAAAAGTGATATTAATAATAGAGAGCAATATGATTACCCTCTAGAGCTTACCCACTACCTAACTCTAACAATATCATTAATCAAAGCTCTAGACACCAAGAATCTTAATTTAATATTTTTTTAATCCATTCCTAACCAAATCTCTTGTTTCTCCAAGTAGGTTTTAACTTGACATGCTCAATGCCAAGTAACCCAACACTAGCCAACTTTCTCAAGAATTAACTAGGGAGAATATCAACTTAAAAGAACATTTTTATATACTTTTTGCATATTTATTTTAAAGGCATAGTTATTTTACATTGGATACGATTTTTTTTTTGCTATTATTCTTTAAGGTTTGCAGGGATAAATAAACAAAACATGTTCTCTTTGTATATAATGAACCCAAGTCAGAATTCAGGCTCACTAACTCTATGCAATAAAACTTAAAGGCAAACTAGCTGACAAGTGAACAATTTAGCAAGTTGAGTGAGGAAATAAACTGGGATTTAGGTGAAATCAGTAAGGAAAGGGAGGATACTGATTGTTCAAGTTCCTAAGCACTTGGATTTTGGGCCCTTTTAGGTTTTGAAAATCATCTAGGCTGAACTCTACTACCAGGCTTATGGGTGTCCCAACCGGTGCAAACGAAAACCTTTACAAAGTAGTTTCCAAGCAACCTGTGGCTAAGAGAAGCTTAGGAATATTATATAAATCTATTATGGGAGTTGAAATCATAATTTGTATTTTTATAATATATCATAAGTACTTAAAAGGAATCCTAAAGGTCACATTAGAAAAACTAGTCTCTAGGACTGTGCAGTAAGCTCAACATCTGGGATTTTCAAACACAGGAAAGGGGTCACTAATATTTAGTTTTAGGCATGAAATATATGCATTAAATTTTTATTGAATGTTCAATATAGAAAGGAAATAAATTTGATATGTTTAGACTGATTAATTCACTAAAAATGGAAAATAAGTCCATTATTCATTGAATTCTAGGCAAGGTATTAAAAACCTTCATGAAACTTGACCAAGCATATTCAGATTGCTATGAAAATTTTAGATATATTTAATTACATCATAATATATCAACGGGGGTTGAAATGGATCTCACTAGAATCTTAGAGATATCCTCTTATAGCAATAAATCCCATAGGTTGTCTCTGAGGCTAGGAAAATATGTAGAATCGAATGCTGAGCCTCCCAAACTCTGCAAATGGGATGAATATGTTATGAACCTGTTATTAAATGGTAGAATGGAAATCACTACATTAAATACATCTGAGTGGGGTCGAAATTCCCAATACAAATACTCCATAATAACCATAATAACATAGAATAGATGGGAGGATGATCCAAAAACAAGATCTTTGCTACTCCATGATGTTAACATGAATTGCATAAAGAGCATGAATGAAGTTCACAAACCCATAAGAAGAGAACCAAACAGCATAGACAATACGCACATAAAGACAACAAGTTGATAATGGAGTTCGTCCAGGATGGACTACGTCTCCGGGCCTGCTTCTCAATAGGAGGGCCGATCTATAATCTCAGCATAAGGAAAAATACATGGCAATGATACAATGATACCTTGGCGACAATGGTCAGGAAGAGAACAGCTGCCCAAAACACAACAAGACTGCTTCCAGCAACTCCGAAGCCTGAAGACGGTGTAAAACGAGTATAAATACTCGTACCTTCCTCCTGCAGAGCTACGCAATCTCCCTTCTCTCCTTTAGCTACAAAGTCTCCACTCCAAAGCATGCTTGGAAAATGGAGAATAAGAGGGTTTATATAGCTTGAGAAGACCCCCTTCACATGTTTCTCATGAATTCTTAGTTACAACAAATTTGCCTAATTGGGCATATGGTTGAAAACCTCCAAGTTGGTTAGGCTCTTAAATTATGTAGTCGTGTTCTCCTTTTAATATTCCAACCATTTAATATTCCAACCATATAGTTGGTTATAGTTTAAAACTATACCAAGTATAGGTTGAACTCATTACATGGTATAATGTTTTCGAACCCACTTTAGAAGCCATAACCAATTCGAACCCACTTAAAAGCCATAACCAAAGTTTTTAAAAAGCACATGTGGTAAAGAGTGGGCGCGTCCCACGTGGTGGCTCCTCCATTCGATACATGTGAAATACATGTGTTAAAGAGTGGGTGCATTGAATGGGATGGTTGATACCCCATGGGCTGGGCCACGAGCTCCACGTGTCCTCCCCATAATATAAGCTTTATACCATTTCATGCTTAGAGGTGAATACTTTGGCGTACCTTTGGAGAGGTTAGGAGATCGAGTCCTTGGTAATACTTTTGCATAAACATGCATCAACCAACCGGGAGTTGCCACGTGTCTCAACTTCATTGGTCCATGTCAACGCCTTGTTAGGTGCCAACTCGATGCCACATCATCACTTATCATCCATGTGGCATTTTTTTTACTTTCGCTAAACATGCATTAAGCAACCGAGAGTTGCCACGTGTCTCAGCCTCATTGGTCCATGTCAATGCCTTGTCATCTATCTGTACTGTATGGATGCCACGTGTCACCCTGCCAATGGTACCACGTGGCACCCCCATTTTACCTGTTTCATCAATACAACAGAACGCGACAACTTTCTCATACGGAATCCGTTTGAGGTGAAACGAACGTCGTTGGAATCGTCTCGACGAGCCCTTCAATCTGCCACTGGTTTTGTTGAGATTTGAGGACTTTGAAAATTTGGCCTTCCTGGATCCTCCTGGATCATTCGTCCCCACTGAGAAGCTTTTGGCCTCCAAAATCCTTTACTAATCAACAGATAGGTGAGGGAATTGCTCCCTCACTTTCTCCTTCTCGATCCACTTGGCTTTGCTTGGATGAGTGCCTCTGATGCCCACTTGAAGATAATCAACATCACTTCTGCGAGAAGTCCTTGTCCTTCTGTCCAAGATGACATCTTCCTTTAGCTCATCCATGTACTCAGGAGAAAATTCATCAACTGATGGCAATGAGACATTCTCCCTTTCATCCATGATCATGGAAGGCTCATTGAGTTTCAAGTTCTCCACATTCACCACTGAGTAGATCTGCATGTATGGCGGTAGCTCTAAGCGAAAGGCATTTGTCCCAATCTTCTCCAAGATGGTGAAGGGACCATATCTAATAGGCTTGAGCTTATTGCCTTCTCCTTTCATCCTCTCCTTGTTGATGTGAAGCCACACTTGATCTCCTACCTGAAACTGATGATCAACTCTATGCTTGTCATGGCGAGCCTTGTAATGGGCTTGAATCTTCTCCAACTTCTCTTGCACTGCTTGATGTACATGTTGAACTCTCTGAATGAACTTGTGGGCTTTGTATTCATCCTTGGAAGTGCTTGAACCAAACTCTCTCCCATAAGTCAAGTCCAATGGAGTCTTTGTCAAGTACCCAAAGCATGTCTCAAATGGCGAGCTCTGAGTGGAAGAATGCATAGCCCTGTTGTAGGCATGTTGCACATACTGGATCTGTTCATCCCATAACTTAGGATGCTTGTTGCAATAGCCTCGAAGCAAATGGACAACTGTCCTGTTGACTACCTCTGTCTGTCCGTCGGTCTGTGGATGGAAAGCGGTGCTCCTCTTCAGCTTGGTGTCCATCATACACCATAACTTTGTCCAAAAATCTCCAAGGAATCGGGAGTCCCAATTCGAGATAATGGACGTAGGAAGTCCAAAGTGAACCCATACATACTGAAAGAAGAGAGAAGCAACTTGCTTTGTAGTGACCTGCTTCTTACATGGCATAAGAATACACATCTTGCTAAACCTATCCACGACCACATACAAGTAGTCATGACCCCTCCTAGACATAAGCAAACCCCCCACAAAATCCATGGAAATGCTTTCCCAAGGATGGGAAGGAACAAGAAGTGGTGAGTACATCCCCAATTTTCTATTAGTGGGCTTACAAGTAGAGCACATCACACACCCCTTTACATATTTTGTTACAATGTCTTTCAGGCGAGGCCAATACACAAGTCTCTGCAAATGAGCCAAAGTCTTACCTACCCCAAAATGCCCTGATACAAGAGAAGTATGAGCTTCTCATATTACATGGACTCTTTCATTGGTAGGAACACATAGCTTGCCCAAATGATAGAGCAAATTTCCCTACAAATAGTAGTCTTCCACCTGTGTGCCATTGGTTAGCTTCTCATAAATCTCCTTGAAATCATCATCAGTAGCATACTGCTCAATATAACTTTCATGGGATAAAGAAGCATTTTTTCAAAACAATAGATGCAACAATAGGAGGTCTAGAGAGCATATCTGCCACTTTGTTACTAGTACCCTTCTTGTACTTGATCACTAGATGGAATTGTTGAAGGAATCCCATCCACCTAAAATGACGAGCTTGCTAGAGCTTAGTCTGGGACTGGAGATACTGCAAAGGCTGATGATCGGTATGGATGATCGTCTCCTTACCCATCAAGTAGTGTTTCCACTTCTTGACACTCTGAACCAAAGCATACAACTCTTTGTCATAGGTGGGGTAGTTGATCACTGCTTGAGTAAAAGTCTCTGAATGGTAGCAAATAGGCTTGCGGTGCTGCATCAATACTGCCCCCGTGGCATATCCACTAGCATCTGTCTCTATCTCAAATGGTTGTTGCAAATCAGGCAAGGCTAGGACTGGGGCGGTGCTGATCTTTCCCTTCAATGTGTCGAAGGCTTTCTGCTGCTTACCTCCCCACTGGAAGGCTTTCTTTACACTTGTTAAGGCATGCAAAGGAGATGCTATGTATGAGAAGTTCCGAATGAACCTTCTCCAATATTGAACAGCTCCTAAAAAGCTTTTCACTTTAGTAGTGTTAGTAGGCTTAGGCCAATTGACAATTACATCAACTTTTGAAGGATCAATTTTTAAATTTCCACCTCCTACAATATGACCCAAGTAAACTAATGAAGTTTTGCCAAATTCACACTTTGACAATTTTACATACAATTTCTCCTTTTTCAAAGTATCTAATACTTGCTTTACATGCCCCACATGTGCTTCCCAAGTTTTGCTAAAGATCAAGATATCATCTAAGTATACAATGACAAAATCATCTAAGAATGGCCGGAAAAAATCATTCATTACCCGCATGAAGGTTGCAGGTGCATTGCAAAGCCCAAAGGGCATCACCAACCACTCAAATAGACCTTGCTTGGTCTTGAAGGCCGTCTTCCACAAATCACTTTCTGCATTTATGATCTGGTGGTAGCCACTGCGCAAATCCAACTTGGTAAAGAACACAGCATCTTTCAGCTGGTCAAGCAAGTCATCTATGCGAGGAAGCGGGTATCGATTCTTGATCGTGATCTTGTTGAGATCCTGATAGTCAATGCACATCCTCCATGTGCCATCTTTCTTCATCACCAACACAATCGGCGAACCACATGGAGAGGAGCTGGGTTTGATCACTCCTTGGTCCAACAAGTCTTGAACCTGCTTCTTAATCTCTGCCATTTCAACTGCGGACAACCTGTACATTCCCACATTAGGAAGAGGGGCATCTTGCTTGAGATGAATCTCATGTTGAATCTCCCTTTTGGGAGGCAAACCTGTAGGTTCCTGAAATATTTCATCATAGTTAGCCACAATATCAATCATAGCCTTTTAATGAGAAGGATCACAACCTTTGAAAGCATCGGATGCTTCAACATATTTTTCTCTCACAACCATGAGCATGTATCTCTTATTAGTGTTGATGAGTCTCTTCATCTGTACTGCACTAACAAGAGTGGTGTTAGCCTTCATACTGTGAGCTCTCACGATGTACTCCACCCCATTTTTGGTGAGATGGTACTTGTTCTCGTGACGGAAGAATACTGCTTTTCGATCATACAAGTATGGGCTTCCCAATATGATACCACAGATGTCAAGAGGAACAACATCTAAGTCCACCTCATCGATCAAATTTGAAGCAATATAAAAACTTAACCTGCATTGCTTAGTCACCTGTAGCTTAGCATTATCACATACCCATCCAAGAGGGTAAGGCTTGGGGTGAGGTTTAGTCTGTATGCCCAACTTCTTAACAACTGATTCTGAGATCAAATTTACTTGAGAACCCGGATCAAATAATGTTTCAATCTTTGTATGCTTAGACACAACTCTGATGTGAAACAACTCACTTCTTCTTTTATCATTTTCTTTAGAAACATGAGTAGAACTTGAACCAGTATGAGGAGTTTTGTTACCTTGCATTCCCACGGCTGTAATCATGGTTTCATCACTTGAGTTGGAACCCAAATCTCGTTGCGCTGTTGCAACGGTCTTTTTCTTCTTTTTGCCTCCACAATGCTTTGGCTTCTGTTCAGGATGCAACTTCCAACAACTTTCTTCATCATGCCCATCAATGTCGCAATGTTTGCAATGGAGCTTTCCTCATTCCTTCTTGGCAGTAGCTGTCTTCTTGCTCTTGTCTTTCTTTTTGGACTTGTGGTTGTTGTTGGGCGTAAAAGGCTTCTTCAGATGGTCTTCTTGCAAATGCTTCCCCCTGCTCTCAAGATGAGTATCCTGAACACTTACTTCATCCACACTAGTAGGATTCAACAACAACAAAGTATGGCGTAGATAATGATGAAGAGCACCAATGTACTTCAAAAGAGTGTCAGGAGAATCTAAAGAAATATTCAACTCTAAAGATTTCTTTCTAAATTCTTCAGTAAAATTCTGAACACTCTGACCCTTGCCTTGTCTAAAACTTTACCAATCCATCATAGCCTTTTGAACATAACCCAATGGATAAAATTGCTTATGTAAAGCAGAAATGAAAGCAGACCATGATGAGAGAATATTACCCATTTGTTTGCTACCTTGCTGAAGCTTGCTTTCCCACCATACAAGTGCGGTGCCTGTCAGCTGAAGTGAAGCCAACTGAATCTTCACATCTTATTCTTTGATCTACTGGACTTGGCAATAGACCTCAATTTGCCTTATCCAATTATTCAACTTCTCTGCATTCGCTTCCCCATTGAACATGGGCAAATCAAACTTCTCAATTTGATTTACTGGACTTGGCAATAGACCTCAATTTGCCTTATCCAATTATTCAACTTCTCTGCATTCGCTTCTTTTGAGTCTCTTTGTGAGGAACCTTGGAATGCTGAGAATGAGATGAGGAAGAAGCACTTGAACTTGTGCTTGAAGCTGAAGGTGAAGAGGGAGGATCAGGCGGCTCTTCCCCACCTCCTCCTTGGTTAACTGAAGCGTTGCCTTCGTCCTTCACTTATTTGTCTTCCTTCTTTACTTCACTGCCTTTTCTTTCTTTTGCCATGCGTTCTTCATAGTCTGCAAACAACTTGTCTACCTTGTCGGCCATCATGTATAAGACCTTGTGAAAGTTTGCCTCCTTCTCGATGTAGGCATCATTAGCATCCATCTTCATCCTTCGGTGTGCACATCCAAACTCGGAATTGTAAGGCTCTAATGTACCCTCACCAGCTTACAGTTTAGCCCTCGTGAGCATCCACACTCACAATCCAACGTCAAAGAAACCTTCTCTGATACCACATGATCCGAAAACAAGATCTTTTCTACTCTATGACGTTAACATGAATTGCATAAAGAACATGAATGAAGCTCACAAACCCATAAGAAGAGAACCAAACAGCATAGACAATACGCACATAAAGACAACAAGTTGATAACGGAGTTCGTCCAGGATGGACTACGTCTTCGGGCCTGCTTCTCAATAGGAGGGCCGATCTATAATCCCAGAATAAGGAAAAATACATGGCAATGATACAATGATACCTTGGTGACAATGGTCAGGAAGAGAGCCACTGCCCAAAACACAACAAGACTGCTTCCAGCAACTCCGAAGCCTGAAGACGGTGTAAAACGAGTATAAACACTCGTACCTTCCTCCTACAGAGCTACACAATCTCCCTTCTCTCCTTTAGCTACAAAGTCTCCACTCCAAAGCATTCTTGGAAAATGGAGAATAAGAGGGTTTATATAGCTTGGGAAGACCCCCTTCACATGTTTCTCATGAATTCTTAGTTACAACAAATTTGCCTAATTGGGCATATGATTCAAAACCTCCAAGTTGGTTAGGCTCTTAAATTATGTAGTTGTGTTCTCCTTTTAATATTCCAACCATATAGTTGGTTATAGTTTAAAACTATACCAAGTATAGGTTGAACTCATTACATGGTATAATGTTTTCGAACCCACTTTAGAAGCCATAACCAATTCGAACCCACTTAAAAGCCATAACCAAAGTTTTTAAAAAGCATATGTGGTAAAGAGTGGGTGCGTCCCACGTGGTGGATCCTCCATTTGATGCATGTGAAATGCATGTGTTAAAGAGTGGGCGCATTGAATGGGATGGTCGGTACCCCATGGGCTGGGACACGAGCTCCATGTGTCCTCCCCATAATATAAGCTTTATACCATTTCTCCCGTGGGCTTTTTAATATGCTTAGAGGTGAATACTTTGGCGTACCTTTGGAGAGGTTAGGAGGTCAAGTCCTTGGTAATACTTTTGCATAAACATGCATCAACCAACCAGGAGTTTCCACGTGTCTCAAATTCATTGGTCCATGTCAACGCCTTGTTAGGTGCCAACTCAATGCCACATCATCACTTATCATCCACGTGGCATTTTTTTTTACTTTCATTAAACATGCATTAACCAATCGGGAGTTGCCACATGTCTCAACCTCATTGGTCCATGTCAATGCCTTGTCATCTGTCTGTATTGTACGGATTCCATGTGTCACCCTGCCAGTGGTGCCATGTGGCACCCCCATTTTGCCTGTTTCATCAATACAACAGAACACGATAACTTTCTCATACGGAGTCTGTTTGAGGTGAAACGAACGTCGTTGGAATCGTATCAATGAGCCCTTTGATCTGGAGCTAGTTTTGTTAAGATTGGAGGACTTTGAAAATTTGGCCTTCTTGGATCCTCCTAGATTAGAGGAAGAGAGAAGACCAAATTTCACTGAAGGAAGGTCCTCAAGATTTGCTGGATGATATGGAACTTGTTTGAAGTAGACATCAGAAACCACAATAACACTTCTTAAATGGATTTATTGACATAAGGAATAAATATAGACAAGTTAGATTCATTCCCAAGACACCTTTACCAATGCGTCCTCATGTGTGAATGGAGAAACTTTCCCACTTTCCTACTTTTTCCTTGACATGGATTTTCATCTTTTTGGAAACTGCACCCTAGTGATTTTGATAGAATTTCCTTTAATTCTTTGGAAATTGCACCCTCCTGCCTTTTTGGCTGACTTGCCTCTTTCTCTGTTAGAAACTGCGCCCTCCAAAAGTTTCCTGCTTTTTATGTTGACAGCTTTTCTGTAGTTTCCTTCTTTGTCCTGGATTTTCTCTTATGACTGTCTTGGCAGGTTTCTATCTTCTTGCTTGGTTTCATTTTAGCATTTTATTGATTTTCTCTAGGTTTCCTTTTTTGGTTTTCAACTCATGGTCCACTTGGCCTCATGTGCCCTCCTTGTCACTTATGACATAACTTACCATAAAATTTATTAAAAACATCATAATATTCATTAAAATTTAGAAATTTGCATCCTATTCTAGTAGTTGCGCATTCATGATTATTTTTTTACAAATAACCCATCCTAGGCTAGATCTACTAGGGGTTAGGAACACCCAACATTAATAGGTCATTTAGGAGGGACATTACATCTTGATGTATATGTAACTTCAGAATGTATTCTTCTATGTATCTTATGTATTGTAACCCGATGTTTATTCCGGGATGTTTCTATTATGTATTTGAGTCATGTGGTCATGCCCCGATATTTCGATCGGGAGGATTAATAATGTAAACAAGTCATATCAAGTCATTAGGTAAGTCCCCACAGTTTAGGGGCACTTGGGTTATTATACACTAATTAAGGTGTAGGCTCAAGTAATTAATTATAAGTTAATCCTACATGGTTGAGTGCACTTCAAGTCAACGGAAGAATATAAATAGAGAGTGAGAGTCTCTCTATTTATCACTTGTGAATTACTTCACTTGCTCTCTCAAGTGTGGCACACCTTTGGAGAAGGAAATACTTTGGCTTGACAGAAGACAGAAGGCTGCTGTTGTGTTGGGAGGTCATCTTACTGTTTTGGGATCACATCTTGTGGTGATACTATCATAGAGGAAGTTGAGGGGTTTTCTCCATTTATGGTTTCCCCTCCTAAAATCTTTGTGTATCTTGTCTCTTGTGATGTGCTTATGTGATTGTTGTGCTTGTTATTCTCTCAGTGAAATCATCTTAACATAATGCTAGCTTAAATGTTGAAAAACTAACATTACAGTCCTCCCTGCCCAAAATTTGCTTGTCCTCAAGAAATTGCATTTTAGGGTGTTGCAATGCCTGTTCATTTTCCCATGTGGCATCCTCACTAGGTACTCCTTTCCATAAGACTAAATAATCCTTAATGGTTATGTTCCTGAGTTTCCTTTATATGGTCTACAGTATTTTATCTGGTACCAAAATTAATTTCCCTTCATCATCCAAAGGTGGAACTTTTGCTGAAATTGTTACATGTTTCCCAACTTCCTTCTTTAAACATGAAACATGGAAACCAATATGCACTTTACTATTCTTAGGCAAATCCAGTTCATAAGCAACTTCAGCTACTTTCCTCACTATTCTATATGGACCATAGAATCCGGGTGTTAAATTTTCAGCTCCTTTACCCTTCATAGTTAATTGTCTGTAAGGTTTCAATCTTAAATACCCTAAATCATTTTCCTAAAAATTCCTCTCAATCCTGTTCCTATCTGCATACATTTTCTGCTGGTTTTGAGTAGTATGTAGGTTCTTCTTGAGTGCCTTTAGGATATATTGAATTTATTGAATCCAGTCCTTGAATTTTGATGCTTTACCTTCTCCAAAAAATTGATCCACATAAGTTGTGGCTTCATATCCATACAAGGCCTTGAAGGGAGACATGTCTATCGACAAATGATAAGTAGTATTGTAGCATAATTCCCCCCAAAAAAACCATTTGATCCATGTCTTTTGCTATAATGTGACATAATATCTGAGATAAACCTCCAACCAATCATTGAACCTCTCAGCTTGGCCATTAGTTTAGGGATGATAACTTTTACTGAGATTCAATTCCGTTCCCACCAATTTAAACAATTATTTCCAAAAATCATTGGTAAACTTACTATCTTTGTCACTGATGATTATCTTTGGCAAGCCATGTAATTTGAATATTTCTTTAAAAAAGAGTTCAACAAATTGATTTGTTGAGCTGGTATAAAGGACAACAAAGAAGTGTGCAAACTTGGTCAATCAGTCAACTACAACATATATGCAATCCTTACCTTGCACCATGGGTAACCCAATGATAAAGTCCAATGATATGCTTTCCCATTTTTTATTTGGAATAGGAAGTGGCTGAAGTAGACCAACTGGATGTGTGTTCTTGACTTTACTCTGTTGGCATATGTTACATTCCTTCACATGTCTCATCACATCAGCTTTGGATCCTTTCCAAAAAAATATCTCCCTAATCTTTCAATAAGTTTTCAGAAAACCAGGATGCCCTGCTAGTGGTGAATCATGTGAAGCTTCCAAAATATTCTTTCTTAGATATGATCCTGATACTACATAGATCACATCCTTGTAGTAGACAATCCCATCCACTATTTTGTACATGTCATCTCTAATTGCTACATTGATAAGTTCACATGCAAATTGATTTATGGAGTATTATAAGGATAGCTTCTCTTTCCAACCCATAGGGACCTCCATAGAAGAAAATGTTGGTTTTCTTCACAGAGCATCCACTACTACATTCATATTTCCCTTCTTGAAATTTATATCAAAGTAATAAGCTTGAAATTTACTTACCCATTTTTGCTGCTTGTCATTAAGATCTTTTTGGGTCAAGAAGTGTCTCAAGCTGTTGTGATTAGTTTTGACCACAAATTTACTACCCACTAGGTACAACCAAAATTTGGCCAAGGCATGCATTATGGCCAACATATCTTTGTCATAGATGGAATAATATCTTCCATGGGGCTGCAAATTTATTCTCTCAAATTCAATTGGGTGCCTATTTTGCACCAGTATTGCTCCAATACCTTCCCTAGTGGCATCACACTCAATCACAAAAGGTTGAGTGAATTCAGGAAGAGAAGGAACTAGACAGTTGCTCATAACCTTTTTCATTTTCTGAAAAAAAATTTCAGCTTCCTTTGACCAACATAAATCTTCTTTCTTGGTAAGATCAGTCAATGGAACTGCTAGTTGAGAAAATCCCTTAACAAACTTCAAATAGTAAGTGCAGATTCCAAGGAATCCTCTCAATTCCGTGACATTCTTGGGGCTTGGAAAATCAATGATAGATTGGATCTTTTCCATGTGGACCTTCACCCCCTCTTTCCCATTCACATGGCCAAGATACATCATCTCATTCATTCCAAACTCACATTTGGACAACTTTGCATACAAGGACTGGTATGCAAGAATGATTAGTACAACTTCCAAATGTTGCATATGTTGTTTCCAATTTTTACTACATACTAAAATATTATAAAAAAATGCCAACACATACTTACGGAGCTACTCCCTGAATACCATGTTCATGCAATATTGAAATGTTGCAGGTGCACTAGTCAAGCCAAAGGGCATGACTAGGAATTCAAAATGGCCATAATGACAAATGGAAGCTATTTTTCTGTATGTCTCCTTCTCTCATCTGGATTTGATGATATCCAGAACGAAGGTCAACCTTAGAGAAAAATTTGGCCCCATGTAGCTCATCCATAAACTCATCAATCCTTGGGATGGGGTATCGGTTCTTTATGGTTCTTTTATTCAAAGCTCTATAGTCTATGCACATTCTCAAGGTCCCATCTTTCTTCTTCACTAAAACCACCGGTGAAGTAAAAGGACTGGTACTGGGTCTGATCAACCCCAATTCCAAAAACCCCTTTATGGTCCTTTCAATTTCATATTTGAGCCTTTTGGGATGCATGCAGGGTCAAATCATGATAGGAAGTATCCCAACCTCCAAGTCTATCACATGCTCAATCCCTCTGTCTGGTGGTATCCCTGGAGGAAGATCTCCAATTTTTTTCGCAATTTTTTTTGTAGTACCTTAATGTCCTATGGATGTCAAGAAATGTATATGGATGGTCCTTGGACAACAATGAAACATTAAACAACCCACTCTATGTATTCATGTCTTAATATAGATCTCATGCTGTGGGAAGAGACCAATTGATTTGGGTAAGTATTCATAAGTGTCAAAACAACTTGTTTCCCATCAGAACTTTTAAACTTCATTTCTGGAACTTGGTAGTTCACAGAATGTTCACCAATTGAAAATAACCATTGGACTCCTAGGACTATTTTGGTGTCAGCCACATTCACCACATAAAATTTGTCAGTAACTATATAGTCCGTAATGGTCACTTGCAGTTTGGGAATCCATTTTGTGCAGCCCATGGAATGATTCCCAAGGGTTATGATAGTGAATCCATCAAAGGATTTAGCGGGAAAATCTCGTTTTTCCACCATTGTAGTACTAATAAAATTATGGGTGGATCCTCCATCCACCAAAACAATGTCTCTCTTCCCTTGGACTACTCCTTTGAACCGGAGAGTATGAAATCTAGGTACTTTGGACATAACAACAAATTTTCCAGAATTTGGTTGTGGCTTCTCCTCCACATCAACTAATTCAATTTTTTTTTCTACATCTGTTGGCTGATCCTCATTCTCTCCCTCGTTTTCACTTTCAGAAAAAAAATTCAATATAGTGTGCTTTTCCCTTGGCACATTTATGGCCAGGAACCCATGGCTCCTGGCATGGAAAGCACAACTTATTTATTCTTAATTCATCTCGATCTTTAGAGAAGTTATCCCTCTTGAAATTTCCATTGGGACCTGTTGAGGCCTGGGAATTCGCAGGCGGAAACAGTAAGGGATTCTCCCCAATCAGCGTTCCCAACTAGCCCGCTGACTGTTTGGTATAGGGAATCCGTCCGGTTTACGGTCCGACTACCGTAGGTCAAAATAACAACAAGGGTTTATCGGTTGCGGCCCGGTCCACTGGAATTTGTATTTTTGACTTAATATGCAATGCACATGCCTATCTAAACCATGCAGGGTGATAAGGATGCCGGGAACCACAC
>LPNX010028282.1:0-19813 GCA_001517045.1 Pseudotsuga menziesii
CTGGTGTCTCCCCCTGCTCTAACTCCCTAGACTTCCTGAAGGCTCTCTCCTCATCAAACTTCACTTCCCGCTGGACAACAACTTTCCTCAGGCTAGGTAAGTAAAGCCGATAGGCCTTCGAAGTCTCGTCATATGCCACAAATATACCTCTCTCTGCGGTGGGATCAAACTTCGTCCTCTTCTCAGAAGGGACGTGAGAGTAAGTCAACGAGCCAAATATGCGAAAGTGGCCCACCTCAGGCTTCTTGCCTGAATACATCTCCTCAGGAGTCTTGCTCCCCACTCCCTTGTGAGGACTCCTGTTCTGCAGATAAACTGCAGTGCTACATGCCTCTGCCCATAGAAAGAAAGGTAACCCCTGATCATGAAGCATCGCTCTGGCTGCCCCCACAATTGACCTGTTCTTTCTCTCTGCTACTCCATTCTGCTCAGGAGTGTAAGGAATTGTCAACTGTCTCTGAATGGCCTCCTGTTTGCAGAATGCATCGAACTCCTTGGAGGTATACTCACCCCCATTGTCCGATCTCAATATCCAGATCTTCCTCCCCGTCTGCTTCTCCACAAGGGCTTTGAACCCTTGGAAGACCCTCAACACAAGCTCGGACTTCTTGCTCCTCAAGAAGTAGATCCAGGTCTTCCTGGAGTAGTCATCAATGAAGCTAATGTAGTACTCAAACCCTGTCAAAGATAGTGATGACATAGGACCGCATATGTCAGAATGGATAAGATCTAGCACCCCTGCAGCTCTCGTGTCACTGCTCGGAAAAACAGTTTTGGTGTACTTTCCCAAAGCACACCCCCTGCACACATCACTCTGCTCAATGCTGAACTCCGGTAATCCTGTAACCATGCTCCTCAACAATCTGAGAGCTGAGTGATGTAGGTGGGCCATCCTCCGATGCCATAGCTCACATAGCTCACTGCTGCTGCTGTGTGCTAAAGCACACTGTGGCTGAAATAAGAGCTTGTACAACTTTCCACATCTGACTCCAATGTCCATGGCACTAGACATACCTCTAGCCCTGGGATACACCTGCACTCTCCCATCTGAAAAGCACACCCCAAGACCCCTGTCCTCAATGGTGGAAACTGACACAAGGTTCTTCTTCAGCCCAGGGACATACAACACATCCCTCAGAGTCATGAGACTCATCGACTCCCTCTGAAATGTGATGGTCCCCCGACCAACAGCTCTAACAACGGTGTTGTCTCCAAGGACAACCTCCACATCTCTACCTGTCTGAGATAGCTCCGAGAACATCTCTCGAGCTCCAGTCATGTGGCTCGAGGCTCTGCTGTCAATATACCAAGTAGTAGAGGTGGATGGACTCCCCTGATGACCTGCCAACAATGAATGCTCACTATCCATATCCATATCTGTGCTGGTGGCTAAAGAGACTCTGTCTCTCTCCGTCTGTCCAGCATAAAGGGAAAACTCCCTCTGAAATGCATCACCAAACTCATCAACCTCTGCTGAGGCTGCTGTCTGCTGTCCCTGTCCCTTCTTCTTCTTCTTGCTTGGGCACTGTGAAGCATAGTGCCCAAATGCCTGACATGCATAACACTTGATTTTACTCAAGTCTTTCTTCTGCCCACTCTGCTGCTGTTGCTGGTGCTGCTTGGCCCCACCCTTCTTGGGACCCTTCTTCTTCTTGCCCTTAGCTGCCAAAGCCACATTCTCGTCATCAACCCCACTGTGAGATGTACTGCCCTGTACAAGACCTCTCCTAGTCTCCTCCTGCACAAAGTCATCCCAAAGTCTATCCCAGGTAGGTAGGTCCTCTCTGCCCACTATGGCTTGCACAAATGCACCCTAGGGCTTTGAAGCCCCATTCACTGCTGTGCGTACTAGCTCTATAGGGGCTACCACCTCCCCAACCGCTGCAAGTTCATTCCTAACTGCAGAAATCCTGGTAAGATATGCTGTGACTCCCTCACCCCCATTCATCTTTATACTTTTGAGTTTCTCTTTGAGAACCATTTTCTTGTTCTCATTGGAACTCTCATACAAACTGATCAAGGCTGTCCACATCAAGTGTGCCCTAGTCTTGCCTGAAATGTGAGGGATTATGTGGTCTTTAACTGCATCTAGAATGATCCTCCTAGCTTTACAGTCCTGCTTGTTGAAAGCTGATAGAGCTGCTGCATCTGTAGATGCGGGAATGACAATCGGGTCAGCTGTAGTGTTCCTAACTACATCCGGCCATAACTCATTCTCCTCCAGTATCAATAAAATTTTGGGCTTCCACGGCACAAAATTTCCTGTCCCATCCAGCCTATCCTCCAGTCTAAGACCGGTAGCCATCTCTACACCAACCCAACAAAGTGCTGCTCACTGACAGAAGGTAAAATACTAAAAAATTATGAGATCTGAAAATTTCTGTGTGTCTGCAAACTATCACTGTTTTCAACCCCCAAGCTCTGATACCATGTAAAAATTTCTGAGTTTTACTGTTTGCTGGTTTATGTCACATTTCGTGGTTTTCACCTACAGCCGGTTTTGCATTGGCTGTAGGTTACTTATTAAATTTTTCTGAACAATTAAACACACGGTAAAATACACTAACAGGCTGAAAAACACATTTAACAATCACACCATAAAATGAAAGACTCAGAGATTTTTGGCCAAAATCAAGCCCTGGAAAAAACCCCCACGGGGAAAACCAGTCAGAGAGAGAGAATTTTATTATCTTCAGCAAAATATCAGAACAGAAATACAGTGAAAATTTAACTTATCTCCACCCAAGATTTCATCTCAAAATCTTGAAAAACGTGCCCAGCAATTAATGCAGCCGTACACCCTCGATTTATGTGCAGTTCATACACCTCGATTTTTGTGCAAACAGTACAGCATTAAATGCAAGCCGTACCCTCGATTTCTGTGCCAAATAAATGCTGGCCGTACCCTCGAAAACTGTGCAGTAATTAATGCAGCCGTACCCTACAGGCCATACCCTTGATTTCTGTGCAGTAATTAATGCAATCGTACCCTACAGGCTGTACCCTCGATTTCTGTGCAGACCGTACAACATTAAATGCAGTCCGTACTGTGCATTAAATGCAGTTCGTATAGTCCTCGAGTTCTGTGCAAAACAATAAAGGCAGTCTCGAAATTCGTGCCCACCAAAATCTCTTTAGCAGGGTGTTTAGAAAATCGTGCCCACTCTCCTTCTTCAGCTCTCTCTTCTTCCTTCTCCTGAAAATGGAAAAGTGAAGTCTAATGCCTCCCTCAACCCTTTTTGTCTAAACCCTAAGTGGGAATCTAATCCAACGGTGGAGAAAGATCCAATCTAATGGCTAAGATTCAATGAGAGTAAAAATCACATTTATTTAAATCACTTAAATAAATTTACTCACCCACTTAAATTTATCAAAAAGTGACTTTAACATTATAAACTCTCATTAAGTAGCTTTTAATGTGAGGGTCACCTTTTTCCCTTTTCTAAGTGACTTAGGCAAAAAGTCACTTAGGGAACATATTCCTAGGTACAAAAACTAACACTCCCTCTTACCGAGGAAGGTGTTCTGCATCACTCCCAACTTATCTCTGAAGAAGACAAACTTCCCCCTCCCCAAAGACTTCGTTAGAATGTCTGCTACCTGCTCATCAGAGGATATATACTGTAGCTCAACTGCCCCTCTTTGAACATAGTCACGGATGAAATGGTACCTGATCTCAATGTGCTTCGACCTGTCATGGAACACTGGATTCTCAGAGAGCTGAATGCAACTCTGATTGTCACAATAGATCACCGTAGGCCTAAGCTGCTGATCAAATAAATCTACCAATAACTTGCGAAGCCACAGTGCTTCACAAGTAGCCTGACTGGCTGCCATATACTCAGCCTCAGCAGAACTCAGTGCAATGGACTTCTCTTTCCGACTGAACCACGACACTGCTGTCGAGCCCAAACTGAAACAACAACCGGAAGTGCTCTTCCGATCCCTCACACAACCTGCCCAGTCTGAATCTGTGAACCCAACCAAGCTGACTCCACCCGAACCCTTGTAGTCCAGACCATAATCCACCGTACCTGCAAGATATCTCAGTATGTGCTTTGCGGCAGTCCAGTGCACACTCCTAGGGTCAACCATGAACTGACTAAGAGTGTTAACCACAAAACACAAGTCTGGCCTGGTATTGACCAGATACATCAATGACCCAATGAGCTGACGATATAAAGTGGGATCCACCAACTTACTCTGAGAAGCATGAAGTTGCTTCCAGTTGGTGATCATAGGCGTACACATCGGCCTGCAGTCCTCCATCCGAAATCTCTTCAGAATATCAACTGCATACTTTGTTGAAAAACTGAGATTTACTGTTTGCTGGTTTAAATGAACAATTTGTGTTTTTCACTTCAGCCGGTTTTGCATAGCCTTGAAGCTACTTAAAATTTGCCGAACAATTTTAAACACACAGTAAAAATTACTAACAGGCCGAAAACAAATGCATGCACACCATAAAATTTACTCAGAGATTTTTGGCTAATCAGCCCTGGAAAAACCCCCACGGGGAAAACCAGTCAGAGAGGAGAGATTTTTATTATTTTATCAGCAATGTACAGGACAGAAAAAATAGTGGAAAAATACAACTTATCTCCACCGGCAAACTTCTTCACAAAGTCTGGAAAAATAATGCTCAGCAAAACAGCCAACACCCTTTTTCGTTTTCTGTGCCAAACCAGCAGTATCAGACCGTACTGTTTCTTGGGAATCGAGCCACAGTCCGTATAGCACCAGCAGACCGTACACTCCCTCGATTTCTGTGCAATTTATCAGCAGACCGTACAGCATTAACTCAGCCGTACCTTCCTCGAATTCTGTGCAAGAAATAAATGCACCGTACAGCAGGAAAATCAGACCATACACTCCTCGAAATTCGTGCAGAAATTTAATGCACCGTACAGCAGTCCGTACAGGCCGTACTCCTCGATTTTCGTGCCAATAAATGAAGCAGCCGTACAGCAGAAAAATACACAGGCCGTACTCTTTCTTGGGAATCGTGCCAGCAAAATAATAAGGCAGTCTCGACCTCCTTGCTCACTGAAATCTCTTCAGCAGTCAAACCTGGAAAATCGTGCCCTCTTCAAGCAAACTCGACCTCTCTCCTTCAGCTCTTCTCTTCTCCTGAAAAATGAACAACTGAAACCCTTTTGCCTCCCTCATGCCTTTTTGTTTACCCTAAGTGAGTTTCTTAATCCAATGGTGGAGAAAGAATCAATCCAATGGATGAGATTGATTGAGAGTGAAAATCACTTTTATTTATTTCTCATAAATAAAATCACTCACCCACTTAAATTTATCAAAAAGTGACTTTATTGTTATAAAGTCTCATTAAGTGACTTTTAATGTGAGGGTCACCTTTTTCCCTCTTAAAGTGACTTTAGGCAAAAATTAAAGTCACCTAGGGAACATCTGCCTATGTACAAAAATCAACATACTTCCCCTGTCCAAGGAAAATATGTCCAGGCTCCTGCCAAACCTCCATCCCCAGATAGTAATGCATCAGTCCAATGTCTGTCATCTCGTACTCCGATGGTAGATCTCTCTTGCAATGTGCAATGAGACGCTCAACACCTGTGATAAATAGATCATCAACATATAGCAGAAGAATGAGCGGATCTCCTCCAACCACAATGAAGTATAGGTTGGGATCAGCCTCACTCTTCTGGAATTCCATCGATGTCAAGTACGTATCAATCCTAGAGTACCAAGCTCTAGGAGCTTGCTTTAGTCCGTACAAGGCTTTCCTCAGCCTGCACGCATGAGAATCTCTCCCATGGATCTCAAATCCCTGTGGCTGCTCTAAATATACCTCCTCCTGCAGAAGACCATTGAGAAATGCAGTCTTCACATCCATCTGGTGGATCTTCCAACCCATCTCTGTTGCTATAGATATAACTGCCCTGATAGAAGAATACTGAGCAACTGGAGCAAATGTCTCATCATAGTCAACTCCGTCAACCTGTGAGAACCCCCGCGCCACAAACCGAGCCTTGTACTTCTCCACACTGCCATCCGCAGCATGCTTTATCTTGTAAAGCCACTTGCAAGTCACAACTGACTTCCCCTCAGCTCTCGGCACTATCTCCCAAGCATCATTCTTCATGATGGAATGGTACTCTTCCATCATGGCATCTCTCCATACCTGATGCTTGGAAGCCTCCTCAAATGTGGATGGCTCAGAGTCACGAAGACTTGCAACAAGGGCCATATCATAAAAGTCACTTAGGGAACATATTCCTAGGTACAAAAACTAACAATTACATGGCCATAGAACATAATAATTATACTACTAATTGTAGAAATATTGACAAAAATTTCAGACTTCTGTCAAACACTTAGTTCACCCAGATTTCAGACTTAAAACACGTTCTTTAATAAAAACACCTCTCATGCATTTAATTCAATAACCCAACAAGCTGAAATACTGTAACTAAGTCTGTAGCAGTGGAAAATCACATAAAAAACAAAAGACTGATAAACCCATAAAACAACAGAAATTTGGTCAATGTGACCCCGGAAAAACCCCACCCTGGGGAAAACCAGTCCAAGAGAAATTTTATTGCAGCATTTATCAGGCAGAAAATTAATTTATAGCAGCATTTATGACAACATTAAATAACTGTACTAGTGCCTCGATTTCTGTGCCCACCTCGAAATCTGTGCTCAGCTGACTGTACGTCATGTACGACCTCCACACCAGCAACTTGCCTTGATTTTTGTGCCCAACAGACCTTGAAAATTGTGCACAACAATCCATACACTGTATGACCCTTGAAATGCATTCCCAACAGTCTGTACCCTATACGAGTCTCCTTGAAAAACATGCCCATTAGGTACAGTACAGAATGTTGAATTTTAGCATTAGCATATATCTTAACAAATTTGCAAATAAACTTTAAACAAATAAACAGTGCAGTAAATACTAAAAACACATTCATCACATCAGCACAATGGACACGAGTTTTCACTGAGGAAACCTTCAAAGGAAAAAACCCCAAAAGCATTAGTAGCTTATCTCGTAAATGAGATGACTTAGGAAATTCTTCAAAAAGTTCCTCAAACCCAAATTTGGGTTTGACCACAATTTATAGTAAAATTTCTCAGCGAAAAATCAGGACAAGGTTTTCGAACCCTAGATCCTTAAATTTCCAGATCTGCTCAAAGATTGTCAAAAATTAGTCTGCCTAGAAATTATCAGATCTGCTTGAAGATCAGGACTGTCTAAAACAATAGTCTGCCCAAAAATAATGTTTAGATCTGCAAAAGAAATATCAAATCTACAGAACAATTTAGGGCCTGCCCAAAAATAAAAGTTTACTGCCCAGAAATTAAAAACTGTTGCCCGAAACGTTTTTTACAGGCTGCCTGGAAATGTTTTTCTGCAAAAACAGCTGCCTGAAACTTTTTACAGGCTGCCCAAAAATGTTTTTTCTACAAAAAAACAGCTGCCCAAAACTTTTCACAGGCTGCCCAACAATTAATTGCAGGCTGCCCGAAATTTTCTAGACTGCCCGGAATCTCTGTCTGAGCTTGCCCGAGTGTTTTCTGCCTGCCCAAAGTTGTATGGCTGCCAGAAAAACAAATCCTGAAGGTGGCTGTCCAAAAATGCTGAAGATAGATTTGCTGATAAAAACCCTATCTGAGGGTTGGCTGAAGATGCCCTAGCTGAGGCAAGAAAACAATCTTCTTAGTAAAATTGCAGCTTCACCCTCCAGAGCAAACTTGTGTGTTGTAAATGAGAAGACTTGATCTTCTTTTATAGCCTTTGTTCACCTGTAAGTGGACAAGATTAGGAAAAATAAAAATAATAATATTTTTATTCTTTTCCTAATTTTACTTTCACTTTTATCAAAAAAGGTACTTTTAATTTCTCCTTTGACTTTTATAAGAAGTCCTTATTTATTTTAACTTCCACTTGTGGTCATTTTCATGTGGTCAACAAGTCTTTATTTATTTTGACTTTGACTTTGGCCATTTTCCAAGTGCCCCTGTTGTCATTACATGTGGTACTTTACGCTTTTTTATTTCAAAAATACATCATCATAAACCAAGAGAGTTGTTAATGTTTTTATCTCACACACTGTGTGACATGTAGATCTGGTACTAGGGTAACTTAACCAAGGGTAGCTAATCCTTGGAGAAGCACACTAAGCCCATAGATCAAGGGTCAAAGTGTAACACACATGCCCAGACCCAGTCGAGGGCTTATAATATCTTCATTCTCCTAGAGAATGGCTACTCAGAACTAGGCTGAGTCTACCAATCCCAGACTGGTCTACATCGTGGTCCCAGACCAGATATCTACCATTCAACAGAATGGTCACTCAACATTGGGTTGAGTCTTCACCGTGGTCCCGGACCAGATATCTACTCAACACTAGGTTGAGTCTACCTAGGGCAGATCTGGGTCTATATAATGGTCCCAGACCAGATATCTACCATTCAACAGAATGGTCACTCAACACTGGGTTGAGTCTTCACCGTGGTCTCGGACCAGGTGGTCCCATTCTCCGAAGAGAAGGGCTCTCGATGCTGCTCAGAAAAATCAACACAGAATGTGTGGTACTATATGGTACACCGTACAACAACAATAAATGCCTTGGGAAACATTCCCAGCTCCTTGGGATTTGTGCCCACTTGAAAAAAGAATTTTTCTCCTTGGGATTCGTGCCCACTTGAGAAAAATGTAGCTCCCTCTCTCTCTCTTCAAATAACTCAGCCAAAAAGATCACTCTTGGAAATGCTTTCCTTCATCTTGTTTTGCACACTACCCTAGGCTTTCTCTTATAACTTGAGAGTGGCTTTTCACCTTCCCCATTCCCTAAATCCAAAGGCCAAGATTAAATCTTGCCTTTTCAAGATCAAGGGTTGAAAAACTCCCCCCCCAAAAGCGGTTTCATTTAATTTTCATATGGTCACCTTTTACTTTATGAAACAAATGCACTTTATCTTATAAAGTCACTTTATAATATTAAAACAAGGGAATACTCTATAAAAAAGTCCCATTACATAAGAGTCACTTTAAACTTTATAAAACAACATTACAAGGTAAAGTAGCATAGCTAGTGCATGGTCACTTCTGCATACAAGACAAAAACATGTAGAGTGCCTCCAGAGCTAAATCTTTAACACTAATAATCAAAGGTTACATGTTACAACGAAAGTTGTAAATACAGAAACGTGATCTGCAATCCGAATCTATAAAGATATCTTATTGAATAATTAATGATGTTACATTATCTTGTGACGGTTTACATATATAGGCATTGACTGGTCATGAAGTTGAACAGGGATGTCTCTTAACCTTTCCTTAATTATTAGTTATAAATATTAATTGCTATTTATTTATATTTATTATTATTTAATATTAGTCATTTATTATGTTTGTTACATTGCCACCCCCTTGAGGCATGCTTTGTCCTCAAAGCATAATAATTTGGGTTCTCTCTGGTTGATGATGCTTCTCTGTTGGCATCAACTTGTACTTTGTTTGCCTTTAGGAGTTTGTTGGAGCTTTCAATTTGAGTGTTTCCAAGGTCCCTTTGCAGTTTGTGCATCATATTTTGAAGTCTTTTGAGTTGGGTTTTTAACTTTGGCTCTTGATGCTTCTTAGATGTAAACTTGTTTTGTTGTTCCATGTTTTCTAGAGCTTCTTCCCTTCTTTCTTGTTGATTTGCTTCTTTTCCTTGAGGATGGAACCTACATTTCCATATAATTTATAATGTTTACCATGAAGGTGGAATTCCATGTACTGTTCCTTGAGATGGGTGGAATAAGTACCCAACTGCATTGACCACTTTGCACCTAGCATCATGTACATCACATCAAGTGGTAGCACATAAAATCTTGATTTGATTTCTAGGTCTTGTATTTGAACAAAAATGTTATGACATCTTCCTTTGTCGTTGACGTGATGTGCATCCATGACCTTAATAGTGAGATCCCTTGTGGTGCACACAAAAGGGTTTAACTCGTTAGCTACATTTATGTCTAATAGTTATGTGTGCTACTAGAATCTACAAGGATTGTTAGTTCCTTGTTTTTAACAATTCCCCTGAGCTTCAGTGTCTTGGACTGTGACTTTTGGTCTAAGCTGTAGACAAAATCATTGTTTTCTCCGCATCTTTTCTTTGAACCTCGACCTCATTAGTTTTCCCACGATGAGGGGGAGTTTATTTTGTGGTTGTGTTTTAGTTTTTTGGATGTCTTCTCCTTGGGGCACATTATCATCACTATCATTTGATTGTGTCCATGAGATTGATGATAGCGATACTTTTCGCAATGATTCATCACTAGCCAAATTTGAATTGTAGGCTAAAACGATTTCAGTTTTTGGATTTGATATTTCTTTTTGTTTCCCATTCTCTATTCGATAATAGTGTAATGATGCATTTTCACATCCCTGCCCTGGAGTATGTACCTTTTTGTAGACCTTCAGGGATGCTCAAAGGGCATCCAAATGGGAGGCTACAGCCCTACTATGAGGCTGTCCTAGATAGACTTGCCTCAGGGCACGCCTGAAAGGTAAGGCCGAGGGTGGATAAGGGCATGGGAAAGGCAGGTCGTGGGTGAAATGGAGAGGCCGAGGAGAAAAATGGGGAGTGAATGGGAGGTTGAGCTCCAAAAGAGCAGGATTGAGGGCTTGAAAAGCCTTAGGAAAGGAGGTCGAGGGCTTAGGTCAAGGGTAGAAAGGCTAGGGAAGAACCTAAGAGGGTAGGTAATGAGACTTGGAGGTGGACCAAAGGAAAAGAGATTAGGCTAAAAGAAAGGAGAGAAGAGGATACGTAAAGGGAAGAGATCGCCATGGCTTTTAGGGCAGAACTAGTACTGTTTTAAGGCATATTTTTGAGGTTTTTACAATTTTTGTATTTTTAGGGTTCCCTATAATTCCCTCTTAGCGTTTATAGGGTTTTAATGTCTAGGACGAATTTGTAGGGAAGGAGGCCCAAAATTTTAGGGAGGCACTAAAATGCAAAAAAAAAGTATATTTTTGATTTTTAGGGATTTCAACATAAAATTACAGAACTAAATTTAACCTAATCTACCATGTAAAATGCAATAATTACTAGTGTTACAAATATCGTGTCGGCAAATATATCGCCAGGGGTCCAAAAAGAAATTATCGGATTTATTGGCGAAAATGTCGGCAAACATTGGCAACATATTAGCAAAATAAAAAATACAAAAAAGAAAAAAATCAAAATATATTTGAAAAAATCGGCAAATATCGCCCAAAATCGGCAAATATCGTGATAAAATCGGCAAATTTTGCAATAAAATTGGGAAAAAATCGCCAAAAAAATCGAGAAAATATCGAGGCGATATATTGCCGATATATCGCCAATGAGTTAACATCGCGATATATTGCGATGCCGATATATTGGCAATATTTGTAAGACTGATAATTACACATGCAAATGCAAGAGATAGGAAGGAAAATTAGATGAGGACAAAGCCAAGAGAGTTTTAAGGTCTTACCCTAACCCTAGGGCATTAAGGAAGGTGACCAACCTTCCTCTTGAGCTGTCTCTTCAAGATTTTGGCCAACTAGAACCATTCCAAACAACCACAAAGGATTGTTTAGTGGAAGACTAGTTAGGGAAAAATCCAAAGAGCCAAAGCCCAAGCTTAAAAGATCTCCTTCTAGAGAACGTTCTTCAACGAACAAAGGTGACAAAAGGCTAATCAATGACCTAATTCAGACAAAATGCAGAACTAGGGCTACCATTCAATCCACTAAAAACATCATTCATCAGAATGGCATCTAGAAAATCAACGTCAAGGAGAAAGCTATCCATGCATACTAGGCTCAAGGAGCTTGCTTAAGGCCATATTGAGATCTCTTAAGGCGACGAACAAGTCTAGAGTCATTTTGAACATAGCTTGGAGGTTGTTCCATGTAAATTTCTTCCTACAAATCCCCATGCAAGAAGGTAGACTTGGCACCCATTTGATGGACCTTTCATTTAAGTGAGGCGGCATGGGAAAGAACAAGGCGGATGGAGTTCATTTTGGCGACAGGGGCAAAGTTTTCATTTTAGTCAATTCCTTCAACTTGGGGAAATCCTTTGGCAACTAACCTTGCCTTTCCATCGTATGCATTCTTAGTTTGATATACACATTTACATTTGAAAAATTTTCTTCCTTTCGGAAGAGGTACAAGATCTCGTGTATCGATCACCATTAAGGAACGATATTCTTCATCCATGGCTGTGTCCCAATCTGGATCGCCTGAAGGTTCTGCAAATGTCTCTAGATCACGATCCTTTGAAACTTGAGCCAAAAAAGAAGAGACTCGCTGGAATTGTGAACATTTCCAGCATTGCTCTCTGGGATCATTGGCAAGATCACTAGGTTATAAAAGGAAGCCTAAGTCAGAGAAGTAGACACACACAGAATGCGTGAGTGAGATCTCATTGATTGGGTGGAGAGGGGCTTTCATCCAAGTGCTCAAGGGAAGGGTTAGAGGAAAGGAGCAAGGTGCAGCAATGGAGTAGCAGCCAAAAAGATCGAGGGACAGATCTTGAGGTTAGGTTAATTGCTAATTTATATAATTCCCCTATGGGTCATTATACTAGGGTGGTTGCCCAAGATTTTATCATTAATAAACCAATGATTGCTAGTTCTACTCGCAAGGGTTTTCTAGGGTAAACAAGTGTGTCAAATGTGATTGAATTCTTGTTTTATTTCACTGTGTTATTAAGTTAAAAATGTCAGTGTGTTTCTGTTTATAATTTCTTAATTATTGAGAACATAGATCAGATCTGGAGTGACGTTTAAGTGTGCTTCCGAGGGCTCTTTAAAGTTCGTCCACCTTGGAGTATGATTCAGAGGTGAAACCATGGAGGTTGTGCTCCCACACAGTGTAGTGCTCAATATTATTACTAATATTATTTTAGTTGCTTTTACTTAACGTTTTAGTGGCATATATGTGAATTTATTACAATGAAGCTGATATGCGTTATCAAGTTAAAAATGTCAGTGTGTTTCTGTTTATAATTTCGTAATTATTGAGAACATAGATCAGATCTGGAGTGACGTGGAAGTGTGCTTCTGAGGGCTCCTTAAAGGTGCTCCACCTTGGAGTATGATTCAGGGGTGAAACCATGGAGGTGGTGCTCCCACACAGTGTAGTGCTCAACATTATTACTAATATTATTTTAGGTGCTTTTGCTTAACGTTTTAGTGGCATATATGTGAATTTATTACAATGAAGCTGATATGCAACACAACTAATGGAAGCAAGACATCTCACAAAAGGAATCTTTGGCTATGATGCTATGATTGGGGCTATTTATTCCTCCAAATTTGCTGAGGACTTGCACCTGGCTCCAACTGTCTGGCCAGGTTTTAGTGTTGATAATAATTGAATTAGAGACTTGGAGTTGGCAGCCAAAGGGCATTAGATATTTGTTCCAGCATATATTTTATGTACTCCCTATTTTTTGGTACGAGGAGCCCTAGGCTATAGACCTTGGTTTGTTTTTTTCCTTCATTTCACTCTATTTGATTTCAGATATATCTGTGTTTGTGAGATACATTAGTGGTTATTAGCTGGGACAATCTCATATTGCATTTTGCCTCCCGTACTCTTGATACGGGTTTATATTGTTGAATTTTAGCATGTGCATATATTCTTTAATTTTGCAGACTATAAGATAGATAACAATAACGCAAATGTAGTAGATAATCAAGCATCAACACAAATGAACACCAGATGTTTTCACGGGGAAACCTTTAAAGGACAAAAAGTTAAAACCCCAAAAGCATTAGTAATTCATCCCTTAAATGAGATGACTGAGTTTGCAATAAAATCTCAGAATTCTGAGATGAATGCTTTTTGTAATTTTGTCAAACCCTAGCAGACTTGATAAAAAACAAACCCTAGCAAACATTTGACTAAGGCTTTCCATGTGGAGGAAGAAGATCAACTGTTTGAGAGAAAGATCTTCTGCTGCCCAAAAAATGAAAAACGCAGACCTTGTCTGCTGCCCGAGATCAAATAAGGGCTGCCCAGATTTTCTTGAGGCTAACCAAAACTCCATATTGTTTCCCGTGAACAATTAGGGCTGCTCGAGTTTCCTGTGGGCTGCCCGTGAATAGAGCAGAGCTGCCCGAAATATTCCTGTGGTTGCCGAACTTGTTCCTTGCTGCCCAGATCCACTGTGGCTGCTCGTACCATTCCTGGTGTTGCTCAGATGCTGCTCAGACCAGTTCTGAGGCTACCCAGACCTGTTCTGAGCTTCCTGGGTATCCGTTCCGGCTGCCCGTGAATGAGGTAGGCCATTATAGGTCTACCCGGATGTCCCATGCTGCTGTCGTGAGGAGAAGCAGGCTGCCCTAATTCTTTGTGGGCAGTTTAAGGGTGCCAAGATGTGGAAGAAGGCTGCCTAACTCGAGGAGGGAAAGGCCCTAGGTGTATGCTGCTGCTTCTGTTGCTCACCGTGTGGAGTAATTTCAAGAACCTTGGTTCTTGAGTGTAGAAAGATGATGCCCTAGCTAGTCAAGCGACCATGCTAGGGCATAAAAGCAAGAGTCACCAACACACTTGAGAAACCAGGGAAATCCTTCAGTCTTCAATGGAGTAGCTGTGTGAAATGATTTTCAATTGAACTTTATTTATATCTATTCAAGCACTTGAAGTGATTCTTACAAATAGGAATATAATAATAGGGTTTTATTCTTTTTCATGTTTACTTTTTTGACTTTGACTTTTATTTGTACTAAAAGATCCTCTTGTATTTTTTCTTTAGTCTTTGACTTTTATTTGTACTAAGAGTCCTTTGTATTTTGACTTTAGCCTCTTACTCTTCTTCAAGTGTTCTGTGGTTAATGCAAGTGCTCATAAGGGTACTTCATGCCCACTCAAAGTACATCATCATAAATAGGGAGAATTACTAATGCTTTGAACTTGAACTCCTTGTGCCACCAAGATCGGGTACTAGGTGTCTTAACCAGGGGTAGCTAATCCCTAGAGAAGGTCACATGCCCCATAGATCAAGGATAGGAGTGTCTCACATGCCCAGACTCGGTCTAGGGCTTATAGTAATAACCTGGTAACTGACCAGTTGCCTCAGCCCTAGGTTGCATCAATTGACTCAATGTCAAATACTTGGTAAGTGACCAAGTGCCTCCATTCTCTTGGGGAACCAGCCTCAGGCCTAGGCAGAGTCCCCAAGTCCTAGACTGGTTCAAATTCCTGGTAACTGACCCGGTGCGTCCATTCAAAGAATGACCACTCATCTCTAGGTCGAGTCCCCCAGTACTAGATTGGTTCAAGTTGCTGGTAACTGACCAGGTGCCTCCATTCTAAGAATGGCCACTCAGCTCTAGGATGAGTTCCCCAGTTCTAGACTGGTTCAATATCCTGGTAATTGACTTGGTGCCTCCATTCTCCAAGAGAATGGCTCTCGATGCTGCTTAGGAAAAATCAACACTACCTCTCAACGAGAGAGGTATTCTCTGCCATGCCAAGTTTGTCACGAAAGTACGCAAAATTTGTTGTTGTCAGAGGCTTGGTCAAAATGTCTGCAATTTGTTCATTTGTACGAATGTATTGCAACTTCAGAGTGCCTCTCGGTCTATGCTACGTGGGAACGTCTCCCACCCCCTCGCTCCCGCTCCCAAAGCTCGCTTCCTTCGGAAACTCGCTCCCAAAACGCTCCCAGTTTTGGGAGCATGCTCCCAAGGCGCTCCTGAGGTGCTCCCTTCCTTTCCTATACTAAAAGCTCCTATACCAGGTTGATCATTTGAAGACAATGTTATGGTACCTCCCTTCTTTGCCAAGCTCGTATAAATATTTTTATGGTTGATCATTTGATGATATTGTTATAAGTTATAACTACTAGATGATTGATGTTATATGGTTTAATCCATGCATTCTACAACCAATTCAACATGCTACATGTTTTTTAGATATAAATCCATCAAAATATATTAAAATATGCACTACAAAAAACGCTCCTGAAACGCTCCCAAAACGGGAGCTTTTGAAAATTTCGCTTTTCGCTTCGCTCCTGCTTCCCGCTCCCTGCTCCCAACAACATAGCTCTCAGTACTAGGTCTCTGATGAAATGGTACTTCATTTCAATGTGTTTCGATCTATCGTGAAACACTAGATTTTCCGAAAGCTTAATGCAACTCTAATTATCACAATGGATAGTCGTTGAGTCAAGCTTTCCACTGAACAGGTCAGAGAGAAGTTTCCTAAGCCAAACTGCTTCCTTGCAGGCATCACTGGAAACAATATACTCAGCTTCCGCAGTACTCTGAGCTATGGAACCCTGCTTCTTGCTAGACCAAGAGATCATTGCTGATCCCATACTAAAACAGTGACTTGAAATACTTTTTTCGGTCTACTGTACTACCAACCCAATCAGAGTCAGCATATCCGATTAACTTTACTCCACTGCTGGAAGTATACCTGAGCCCATAAGTGATAGTACCACATACATATCTGAGTACATGTTTAGCAACTTCCCAGTGTATATGCTTCAGATCGGACATGAACTGACTTGGTGCATTTACTGTGTAACAGATATCTGGTCTCGTGTGTACGAGATACATCAATGATTCGATGAGCTATCGATACAGAGTAGAGTCCACATCCTGTGAACTGGTGGCTGTGTCACGTAACTTCTTCAAGTTCTTTGTCGTGGGCACGCTCATGGACTTGCAGTCTTGCATCCCAAATCTCTGTAAGATATCAACTGCATACTTCCCTTGAGTTGGGAAGATCTTCCTTGGCTTTTACCAGACCTCCAAGCCAAGAAAATAATGCTTCAAACCAAGATCCTCCATTTCAAATTTAGAGGTGAGCTCCCTCTTACACTGAGCTATCAGCTATTCCTCTCCAGTAAGGAACAAGTCGTCCACATACAAGACTAGGATCAAGATATGGTTATGAACAACCTTAACGTACAGATTGGAGTTGGCAGTACTTTTGGAGAACCCCAAGCCGTGGAGGTAGCCATCAATCCTCACATACTAGACTCTTGGAGCATGTTTGAGCCCAGACAAGGCTTTCTTCAGTTTACACACATAGGACTTATCCCCATGGATCACAAAGCCTTCTAGTTGTTCGATATAGACTTCCTCATCATTTTTTCCATTAAGGAAGGCTGTTTTTACATCCATTTGATGGAGTTTCCATTCGAACACAACAACAAGAGAGATGATGGTTCTGATAGTGGTATACTTGGCGACAGGAGAAAAAGTCTTATCATAGTCTATGCCTTCCTTTTGAGTAAAGCCACGAGCTACAAATCTGGCCTTGTACTTCTCAATGCTGCCATCAGCAACATGCTTGATTTTGTAGAGCCATCTCGATGTTACCACTGACTTTCTCGTCGGTCTGGGAGCAACTTCCCACACATTATTTTTCATGATTGAATTGTACTCTTCAATCATAGCATCATTCCATACTTGTTGGCTTGCTGCTCCTTTGTATGTGGAGAGTTTTGCATTGATGAGTTTGCTCATAAGGCCTGAGTACTTTTGAGGCCTTATGCTTTCTCTGAAAGTTCTTGGAGGAGCTTTATGCTTCTCAACTTCTTGCAAAGTTTCTTGGTACCAGGAAGGTCTCCTTTTGGAAGGAGGAGCCTCAAGTATTTCTTTAGCCGGACTTTCAAATTCTTTAGACACATCTGGAATTTGAGGCTCAAATTCTTCTTCCTCCCTCTGAACTTCTGAATTTGGAATTTCAGAAGGGGAATCTTCAACATCTTTTGGAAGCTCTTTTGTTTGATGGAACACAACTTCCTTATGGAATATTACGTCTCTACTGACTTCAATGTACCTCTGTTCAGAGACATATATGCAGTAGGCTTTTGAGCTTTCATTGTAACCAACAAATATGCCTTTCTTTCCAGAAGGCTCAAGCTTAGCCCTCTTTTCTTTTGGTACATGAATATACACAAGAGTGCCAAAAATTCTCATGTGGTCAACTATAGGCTTCTTGCTGGTAAGAACTTCTTCTGGAGTCTTTTCCCCCAAGATGGCATGAGGGCTTTTGTTTTGAATGTACATAGCAATACATGCAGCTTCAGCCCACAAAGATAAAGGAAGATCAAGGTTAGTTAGCATAGCTTTAGCAGCTTCACAAATCGTTCTATTCTTCCTTTTGGCAACCCAATTCTATTGAGGGTTGTAAGGCACTGTCAGCTCCCTCTTCATTCCTGCTTCTCGAAAAAAATCATCAAACTCATTAGATCGATATTCACCTCCTTTATCTGACCTTAGGATACATATGTGTCTTCTTGTTTGGTTTTCAATTAGAGCCTTGAACTGTTTGAACTTGTCAAAAGTTTCACTCTTGACTTTGAGAAAGTAAATCCAAGACGTTCGAGAGTGATCATCTATGAACAAAACATAATACAAGCACCCAATCAAGGAGGGTGAGGACATAGGCCCACATATGTCAGAATGAATCAAATCCAAGACTCCTTTAGATCTATTCTTGCTTCTAGAGAAGGATTTCTTAGTGTTCTTACCTAGAGCACAACCCTTGCAAACACCATCATGTTTAGGGGAAATCTCTTGCATACCTGTAACCATCTTTTGAAGACCTGGAAGAGTTGTATAGTGAAGATGTCCAAGCCTTCGATGCCACGGCTTACATGGATCAACTGTGTTGTGAATCAAGGCTTGTGTGGAATTTCTGGAAGCTTTGTAAAGACCTCCCTCTCGAACTCCAATCGGTACAACTGAGCTTAGCTTCTCATTCTTTGCCCATAGTAGGACCTTCCTGTCCATGAAGAGGACCCTGTAGCCCTTGTCTTCTAAGCCAACAACGAAGAGGAGGTTTTTCTTCAAACCAGGGACATATGAAATGTCATCAATATGCAAAACTGTGCCTGAATCAAGTTGAAGTGAGGTTGAGCCAACTCCTTCAATCTTATAAGTGGTGTCATCCCCAAGTTCTACTTGAGTAGTGAACTTCTTCTTTCTATAGCTGGTGGGTGCTTCACGGAATCCTGTCATATGTCTGGGAGCACCACTATCTACTAACGAAGAGTTAGCACTGTCAGTGATGGATCCAGAAAGAGCATAGATTAGGTAATATTCCCTTCTAGGTTCATCTTCTTTGGTAGCCTTAGTATTCTTCTTCTTCTGCAATAGAAGCTTGAAACCTTCTTTTGAACTTTCTTTTGGGTTGTCTGCAATCCTTGGCAAAATGTTCAATCTTATGACAATTAAAGCATTCTAAACTTGGAGCATCTGAATGTTTACCTTGTGGTTTCTTTTCCTTCCTTTTCTGAGTGAAGGGCTTCTTGAACTTCCTTGTCTTAGCTGTAAGAGGAAGGTTCCCTTCCTTCTTGAACTCTTCCTTCTTCTTCTAAACAATCATGCCAAAGTCTATCAAAGTTTCTCTTATTTTCACGTCCACTTACAACCGCCGGAAAGATTTCCCAAGAATTGGGAAGACCATCGAATACCGTCTGTACCAATGTTGAAAAACTCGGCCTCGGCAAAAAAGCGGCGAGGGTCTTGATTACAACTTCTCGGTAACATCGGCGAAAAAATTGGGAGAAATCGGCAAAAGTCGGCAAACATTAAAAAATAGAAAATACATGCATTTTTTTTAGAATTTTAAACATATAAAGCAATAATAACATCAGAAAAACATATTGGAACATAAATATGAAGATAGCACTGATATATATCATCATCATGTAGTCATGCCAAATATAAAATGATACATCAAAGTTGATACTGAAAGTCTAAAACATCATAGTTGTCCAATCAAGGACTCAAAAGTGTATAAAGTTTAAACAATACAAAATGACATAACATATATAAATGT
>LPNX010028282.1:20780-83188 GCA_001517045.1 Pseudotsuga menziesii
AGGGATACCTGTCCGTAAGCATCCTGCCAGCAGCCACATAATTAGTTGCATTATCTGAAATAAATTGCACAACATTGTGCACCCCAATATCCTGTATGAACCCATCCATCAACTCACATAAAAGTGCCGCATCTTTTACATGTGCCGATGCATCAACTGATTTCACAAACATGGTACCTCTAGGACAATGTACCAAGAAGTTGGTAAGGCTTCTACCCTTACCATTTGTCCACCTATCTGACATAACTGTGCATCCAGTGCTCTCCCATGACTGCTTGAACTCTGCCAACCTAGCACCGATGTCCATCTTTTCTGCTTGAAGGATTGGGCCCCGCAACTCCTCAAAGGTGGCACTTTTATAACCTGGCCCAACTACTGCAATGGCATCACACATCTGCTGCCAAAATGGATTGTTTTTAACAATGCTAAGAGGTATGTGACTCCAGTAAAGACACCTTCCCATTACCTTGTCCGCTTCTAGCTTTTCTGATTTCTTTACAACTGACTTGATAGAAGGTTGTGAGCCTGGTCCAACATAATGGGATGTGTGCCGCCCCCTCCCATGAGGTGAAGCTGTGGAGCCCCTCCCACTACCCTCACCGATAGTGGCACTGGTAGATATAGATGCACCTACACTTCTTGCTTGGCCAAAAGCTGCAAGCTCAGCTTTGTTTGCAGCGATCTCATCCTTCTTTCTCATTTTTTCATGGATGGCATCATGGGCAGCTCTCATGATTTCTGGGGTCACTCCAGTACAAAGGCTAACATCATGGCCAGGTAGTTTGGCTAAGTGGTATTTCAACCTGTTAACCCCTCCCGTCATGTGACACCCACATAATTTGCAACTCAAATTCTGCCTATTGTTGCCATCCTCGGGCTCACCATACTGCCAAAATGGGTCCAATGCCTTTGGCATTTTTGCAATTGGAAATTTGGAATGCTTCAAGCCTTCAACTCAAATGCAACCCTAGGGCACAAAAAAAATAAAAAATTACATTAAACTCCATTGGAAAATAATAGCAACATTCTAGCTTAAAAAATCATACCTCTAAATTTAGATTTTAAGCCATGAAAGATAAGAAGAAGAGGGTGGCTAAGAAGTAAAAAAACAAGCATGATATTTTCCATTTTAATTTTTTAAAACCCCCATTTACATTGGGACTGTTTTTCATTTTTTGGGGCATGGAAATCAATGGTAAAATAGTAAAAACAAATAGCAAAGAAATAGACAAGAAATATGCAACAAAATAGTAAAACAAATATGCAAAAAATCTTTCAAACAGTCCATGGCAAAAGATAGAAAAACAATGGAGAAAATGCACATACCTTCAACACTTGCTCCACAAAAATCCTTGGTTGAGATGCTAAATGGTGTTTGAAAGCCTCCAAAGGTGTTGGTGGTCTCCTCAAGCCCTTCTCCTCCACTTCCAACAAGCTCATTTGCCAAATGAACAAAAAAAAACCAACTTCTCCCTTTTCTAAGCTGCGGGTTTGACTGCTGGGCGCTTTTTTAGGTCGACTCGCGCTTTTTTCGAAAGAAGCGCGCTTTTTCATAAAAAATCGCGGGTTTAATTTTTTTTAAAAATCGCGCTTTTTACCAGCCGAAAAATCGGCCCTAAGAAAAACCCGCGCTTTTTGCGATTTTTGCCGATTTCTCGGCGATGTTTTCAACACTGGTATGTACAAGATCATCATCATCCATAGATATACTAATAGCAGGAAGTTGATCTTGTACCTGTGCAATTTTTGTAAAGAACGGGGAAACTCCTTCATCCTTGTTCATGTTTAGTGTACGAATTCTATACTTTAGTACTCTCTTTTGGCTAGGTGCCTTCTTTTCATATAGATTCATCAAGGTGTCAAAGCTCTTTGGCGGTCTTTAATGGTGTGATGGTGGACATCAAGGTTTCTTTGACTGAGTCATAGATGATCCTTCTTGCCTTTGCTTGCTTCTTCATGAAGGCAATTCTAGCAGCATTAGTTGTAGGTTCTTCTATGTCATTGAGAACCAGGTCATCAAGATCATTTTCTTCTAGGGTGGCCATAAGCCTAGCTTTCCAAGAGTTGTAGTTTGTTGAACCCTAAAGCCTCTCTTCTGGTCTGAACGTGTTGGTGGCCATCTCTGTTTCACACGTCAGTTATCTAAGTCTGCAAAATGTCCCAAGGTCTTGGAAGATTACAGTAATATGCTCTCTTACTGGAATCTTTACATGCAAAGCTCTGATACCATGTTGAATTTTAGCATGTCCATATATTCTTTAATTTTGCAGACTATAAGATAGATAACAACAAGACAAGTGCAGTAGATAATCAAGCATCAACACAAATGAACACCAGATGTTTTCACGGGGAATCCTTTAAAGGAAAAAAACCCCAAAGGCATTAATAATTCATCCCTTAAATGAGATGATCGAGTTTGTAATAAAATCTCAGAATTCTGAGATGAATGTTTTTTGTAATTTTGTCAAACCTTAGCAGGCTTGATAAAAAAACCCTAGCAAACATCTGACTAAAGCTTGCCACGTGGAGGAAGAAGATCAACTGTTTGAGAGAAAGATCTTTTGCTGCCCGAAAAATGAAAAATGCAGACCTTGTCTGCTGCCCGAGATTTTCCTTTAGTTGCCTGAGTTGTCTTTACTGCTGCCCAAGATCAAATTAGGGCTGCCCAGATTTTCCTGAGGCTGCCCGCAACTCCACATTGTCTGCCCGTGAACACTTAGGGCTGCACGAGTTTCCTGTGGGTTGCTCGTAAATAGAGTAGAGCTGCTTGAAATATTCCTGTGGCTTCCCGAACTTGTTCTTTGCTGCCCAGATCCATTGTGGCTGCCCGGACCAGTTTTGGTGCTGCCCGGTCCTGTTTTGAGGCTTCCCGGACTTGTTTTGAGCTGCTTGGGTATTCCTTCCTGCTACCCGTGAATGAGGTAGCCTGTTATAGGGCTACCCGGATGTCTTGTGCTGCTGTTGTGAGGAGAAACAGGCTGCCCTAATTCTTTGTGGGCAGTTTAAGGGTGCCCGAATTTGGGAGAAGGCTTCCCAACCTCGAGGAGGGAGAAGCCCTAGGTGTATACTGTTGCTTCTGTTGCTCACTGTGTGGAGTAAGGAGAAGAACTTTGGTTCTTGAGTTTAGAATGTTGATGCCCTAGCTAGTCAAACTACCATGCTAGGGCATGAAACCAAGAGTCACTCACACACTTGAGAAACCAACGAAATCCTTCGGTCTTCAATGGAGCAACTAAGATGGAGATGAAACGTGTGTGAAATGATTTGCAAATGAACTTTATTTATAGCCTTTCAAGAACTTGTAGTAATCCTTACAAATAGGAATATAACTGTGTTGCATGGGTACCCGTACCGGGGGGTCGGGTACATGAACCAGTACCGGGTACACGTACCGGTTACTTGGGTACTTCAATGGTACGCCCCCAGCCGTACCCAAATCCAACCTCACGCACTGGGTACTTCATGTATGAAAATAAGGTACTCTCGTGGATTTGGGTACGCCGTACCACGTGTTTGAGTACACGGCCAATACAGCCGTTGGACAATTTATCTTAGCTCATTGTTCAGGATGACTCAATTTGCAATGTTTGAAGTTCAAAATTTTAAAAATTAAATAATATAACACTAAAACACATGTTATGTGGGTCCTTGCCCCTTACCTAAACCAACACAACATTGCATTTCTCACTGCTAGTGCACTGTGCTCACTACTCCAGCGACGACGTGACAGAGGACCTTAGTAGTGCTAATGACATTGATCGTAAGGTTGTTGATGACATGGCTTGAGGAAGCCAAATCAATTATCTTGTTCATGTTCAATGTTTACTGTTTTGAACTTTCTTTTTCATGTCTAAAAATGCCTTTAGGCAAATTTTGGATGTAGTATCACAATGAAGTTTGAACTCATGGTGTCATGGACATATAATATTTTATGTTGTTAATTATATTAATATAACTTCAGTCTTCTAGTTGATATCTACTATGAGTCTATGTCATATGATTTACCAAATTTATTATTTTATGTTTCAAATTTTCAATGCGAATGTTCATATGAATCATTGAATTTAGAAATATCAAATATGCATGTATGATGTGAGTGTGGAATGTTTTATTTTTATAAATTTTAACACACACACACACACACGCACGCACGCGCGCGCGCACACACACACACACACACACACACACATATGTCTACAGTACCTCCGACGTACCCAAGTACCTTGTTTCAAAAAGTGGTGTTCCTGTCCCCGTCCCCATACTAGTACCCGTCCCCGTACCCACGTTTCCTGGCAACTTAGGAATATAATAATAGGGTTTTATTCTTTTTCATGTTTACCCTTTTGACCTTGACTTTTAGTGGTACTAAAAGACCCTCTTGTATTTTTACTTTGACTTCTTGTGGTACAAGAGTCCTTTGTATTTTGACTTTAACCTCTTAGTCTTCTTCAAGTGTTTTGTGGTTGATGCAAGTGGTCATAAGGGTCCTTCATGCCCACTCAAAATACATCATCATAAATAGGGAGAATTACTAATGCTTTTAACTTGAACTTCTTGTGCCACCAAGATCGGGTACTAGGTGTCTTAACCAGGGGTAGCTAATCTCTGGAGAAGCTCACATGCCACATAGATATAGGATAGGAGTGTCTCACATGCCCAGACCCGGTCTAGGGCTTATAGTGATAACTTGGTAACTGACTAGGTGCCTCAACCCTAGGCTGCATCAATTGACTCAATGTCAAATACTTGGTAACTGACCAAGTGTCTCCATTCTCCCGGAAAATGGCCCTTAGCCCCAAGTTGAGTCCCCCAGTCCTAGACTGATTCAAATTCCTGGTAATTGACCAGGTGCCTCCATTTAAAGAATGACCACTCAGTTCTAGGCCGAGTCCCCCAGTACTAGACTGGTTCAAGTTCCTGGTAACTGACCAGGTGCCTCCATTCAAAGAATGGCCGCTCAGCTCTAGGTTGAGTCCCCCAGTACTAGACTGGTTCAAGCTCCTGGTAATTGACCAAGTGCCTCCATTCAAAGAATGGATACTCAGCTCTTAGGCTGAGTCCCCCAGTTCTAGACTGGTTCAATATCCTTGTAACCGACCAGGTGCCTCCATTCTTCAAGAGAACAGCTCTCGATGCTGATTAGGAAAAATCAACATATACATGTTCTTGAGGCTTTATAACTGCTTGTATCTTTATTTTATCTTATTGTCTTAGTTTCAGCACTTTCTAGGAGCTGCATTTGCACTCCCACATTGTACTCATACTGGATGTATCATCTAGTCCCATTGACCTACTTTTGTGGTAATAAAATTATCTTATTTTATGGGTATTTGGTTTGAATGTGCTTTTCAGATGTTTTTCAATGTTCCAATGACTGCTTATTGGCCTCCCTTAGAATCAAGAATTTATTTGCTTGTTTCTTTCAACACATTGCATATTTTGGAATTTATCTTTACTGTGGAGACCAAAGTTTCCAAGACTCCTTTTAAATGAAAGGCTTATTTATAATTTAAGAGTTATAGGCTATACAAAATGAATCCAAGTGTTTTATATCTATTTCACTTTTGTCTCTGTTTCAACTTTCAGTGATTGTTAAATTTATTAGGAGAATGTTATTAAAAAACGGTATACATCTCCTCTTTTACCTTCTCCGTATTTAGGGTATACATCTCCTTTGAAAATAAAGGCTTATTTATAATTGAAGAGTTACAGGTTTTACTCAACGAATCTAACTGTTTTATATCTACTTTCACTTTTGTCCATCTGTTTCAAGTTTCAACTTTCAGTGGTTGTTAAATTTATTAGGAGAATGTTACATTTTTTAAAATAGTTATTTAGATGTTCTGTATTTATATTTGCCGTGGTTTAAAAAATTAGGCTCTTACTTCCATTTTGTGTTACTTGATTCCAAATTTTCTGACTACAAATGAATGAGTGCAGCCGCCCAACTACAATACAGGAGCGGAATTTGGACAATGACGAAGAGGAATTTCAAGACAGAGATTATGATGTATCAGCAATGACAAATAATTTAGCTGAAGCGTTTCGCTATGGAATGGTGGAGAATGAAGATATTGGAGATGTAACATTTATAGTGCCTTTATCTTATCATTTAGTTTTATGTAATTGTGCTAATATTACTTCAATTATTCTTAGGTTTAGTCTGATAATCTCCAAGTAATACGTTGCTTTTTTCACTGCTGCCTTTGCAGGTCCGTGGAACCACTGACAAAGATGATGAGGTATGGGGTACAAGAGATTTTATCAAGGATATTCATTGCAAATTCTCTATGCAAGACAGTCTAAATAATGTGGCATTGTCTACCTGAAAGTGCGCACAGCATATTTTTCATCAAGGCATGACTTTAAGGTCGCTTAGTTTAGATATTCTTTCTTCGAGGTCGGAGTCTGATTGTCAAAGTAACAGCAGTGGTCTCATATAGCTCATATATTGTTGTATTTTTACATTTGCTTATTTTACAGGATGTCTTCTTTGATGATGAGTCTGCAGAAGTAGTTGTCTCATCTCTCCACGTGGAAGAAGAGGATGAAAGGTAACGTTGAAACCATTTGTCTATGTACAGAATGGAAACCTGGGTGGTTGTTATGTTTCATTTTGAAATGTAAATAGGATGTAAATAAACTCAGGAAAATGTGTCTTCAGGTTGGCAACTGTGTGAAGACAATATCCAGCGTGTGTTTTCTGACACTATCTTTATCATCCAATGTAGGCTCTGAATTTGTCAGTGCAATATCATATTTAACTGTTACAGTATTTCCATTTATGAAGGCTTTTTGGTTTTCTTGCAGTGGACAATTGAAAGATACAATGTTTACAAATCCTAACTGGTTTGCTTTCCAAGATAAGGGATCTAAGGAGTCGCCGCCTACATTTCTTGTTTCCTCCCCCTTACGGATTGATGATAACCAGATAAATAGCATGATGAGCTCGGTGACTGGTGATGGCAGTAATGGAAGTGATGATGAGGTCGTCGTAGGAGAAGATGAGGATATAATAGATACTTCGACTTCCAATGGTTCATTTGGAACAACATTTGATACGGAATTTGGTAGTGGATCACCACAATCTACTAATTTGGTCGAGGATCTGTCATTGGAATTGGAGAAGGTTGGCATATCAGATAATTCATCTCCATTTCAATGTGAAGAAAGAATTCTGGGCATGTGTTCTGTAAAGACTCCAGACTGGGTGGGATGGAGGGAATCTGAAGATTTGGAAGGCACTTCTGGAAGAAATCAGCTCAGCAAGAATAATCCTTCAGAAATGGAGATGGCAAATGCAGCAGAGACAGGATATGGATCTACCTTATCTCCACCTGACCAAGGGTGTGCTATTGAAATGGATGCTGAGAGTAGCAAGGGGGCACTAGATGAAAGTTCCAGTGCAGCACTAAAAGAAGGGTCAGAAGCAGAGGGATTAAGGGGTAGAATGGGATTACCCTCATTTGTTGAAAATGTGGAATTTGTAGGAGTGGAGGTATAGGGTACAAGAAGGGCGACAAAAATGTTATTTGAAGAGGAGTGAGGAAGGCTGTACAAGGGAAACGGAATGATGCTGTACACCAATTTGATGTTACAAAAAATCCATTTGTAATTCTGACGTTAATGCCATGAGCTATTGGCATGTGATTATAAGCAGACTGTGGCTTGGCATGAACCTTTGTAACTTAACATAAAATAGCTATTTTCTTGTATATCCAAGCACAGGAAACTTAGACAGGAAACCAAGTTTTTTGTATAGAACGCACTTCAAATGTTGGGAAAATTATTTCCATAAAGTGGATTGCAGTAATGGCTTTCAACATAGTATAGGGATTTCATGCCCAAGCTTCTTAATTTATTTGCATGTTACAGTGTTTTGTTTTCTTTTTGTTCAGAAGGGTCCATGGTCATCAAGTTATTGCATTAGTCATGCAGTTAAACATATTGCCATAATGTTAAAAGTAAAACTGATAATCGAATTAATGTTGGAGTCCTATATTAGAAGTGAATGTCTTCATGAAGTGCAAATCAAATTGCAGCATGGATCTATAAAATCTTTTAGAAATACGTTGTCTGTGTGATGGGTCATGTTGAATTTACTAGGGCATGCAAGTTGGATTGCTAAACTTCAGATCATGTTCTATTTGTGTAACTGTTATTTTTTGAGCTATTAATTATATTATATAGGCTAAACACATAATGTTGCTTAAAGCAACTTGTCATATTTATTGACTGTATCGTAACCAGTGTGCTGGTATACAGTTACACAGAATAGTTGAACAAGTCCAGGACTATGTTATCTGTGGGTTGCATTGAAACAATTTTGTCGCAGCATATATGATTTTTATGGTGGTCCATGAAAATTAAAAAAACTGTTTCTCATCAAAATATTGTGTGTAACATTCTGATATAGAGATCTGTTTTTCTGTTTTTGAGATTGCCAGAATTTTTCCTTCTGTGCAACCAGACATTGTGGTATTTCTGTTACTTTCATGTTGTTTCTACAATTTATGTTTAAATAGCATTTAACTTTGCACTTTTAGTCAATGGCTTATCAATTACACCGAAATTTGGTCTATGCTACAGGCTTTTCCAATTCCTCTTCTAGATTTGGGCAGCTCATAAAGCAGGATATTTTTTGGTGAATTCTATTGGTCTGTTGACATCTTTCATAGGAATAGTTTGGACAGAATTTATTTACTTTGCCACCATTATCAAGTTTTGGTTGCAATCAGGAAATTTTGTTTGAGCATCTGATTGCATAAGGGGTGAATCTACATGTGGCATTATTGGATATATTCCGCAGGTCTTATACAGTGAGGATGTGAAGCAGGTTGTGGTCAAGGTGGTTAAATCAAAGCACTTTCACTGCTCAGATATGAGTTCAAAATTCCCCGATGGCTTGTTGCCACATTAATGCGGCCGAAAGAATAAATCAGTGCATCTGAGAGTGGGTCGATGTCCGGACGACCTTGATGGCTGATGCATGCAGTGTATCTCAACAGATGAGCCCAGGTGCAAGTCCTGGGTGAATTCAATGGAATCGATACCCTTGTCATGACATCTAAGCTGAAGATGTGAAGCAGGTTGTGGTCAAGGGGGTTAAATCAAAGCACTTTCACTGCTCAGATATGAGTTCAAAATTCCCTGATGGCTTGTTGCAACATTAATGCAGCCGAAAGAATCAAAGTGCATCCGAGAGTGGGTCGATGTCCCGACGACCCCAATGGTTGATGCTTGTAGTGTATCTCAACAGATGAGCCCAGGTGCAAGTCCTGGGTGAATTCAATGGAATTGATAACCTTGTCATGACATCTAAGCTGAAGGTATCTGAAATATAATTGGTCATGGTTTACATCCTCTTGTTTGCAAGATAATAAAATCTTCCAAGGCATGCCATTAATACAGAAAACGTTATCTATTTAAGGAAAACTGCAGATAATGCTATAAAGAAAGGAACTTGTATTTTTTGTTTGGCTACCAACAGTTACCAAGGAACACTGAAGCTAGGATGGCACCAGGGGTCGTTTGGTTGGTCTTTGTTGGGGTAGGGTAGTTTACATAGATTGTTATGGTGATTTGGCACGCACCACACCTATTAATAGTGTAATAGCTGTAAGCGCCAACACCTACCTGTCCAAGGTAAATCTAGCTAGGTTGTCCTATAAATTCTAGCTTTTGCTTCGCTTTGCCTTTGATTCACTCTCAAACTAGGTAAATAATAAGTATAAGTGGTGCTGAGGTTATTTACCTGGACTTGTTCATCCTGAACTTTGCAAGGTTGGTTGATGGGGAAAACCCATATAGATGCTATGCCCCATATCCCTGATTTGAAAATAGAGGCATGGGTGGAAGATCATCCCCGACGCCAACTGAAGACGATGGGTGCTGTAAAAAGATCTGATCAATCAGGACCAAAGTCTATCTTGCAGTCCCTATATTATGGGTTGTAGAGCAGAGTCTAAAATGATTTAGCGAGTCTGTGGCCAAGTTTATGTTTATGGTAAATAGACAAGCAAATATTATTCCTGTGGGCATAAGTGCAGTTCATTTATGCATGTCCTAAAGTAGGTATCATTGCAGTGATTACTTATTTTATTTGAAGACTATAAGCCATTCCAATGTCTTTAGGTATTCAGTTTACCTAACCTAGAAGTTTATTATCTCATTAGTTGTCATAGAATATGTATGAAGGGAATGCTAATACACATTGCAATGGAAATTATTTTGTTTACAGACATAGATAAGATATGATGCAGTAGGGTTCTTTGATGAGGATACTACTTCGTGGATATAAACAGGAATGCTGTTTCTTAAATGCATTGGCTAAAATCATGTTTTAATCTCTGGACATTTGCAATGTTAAGGAACATGTTGTGATCAATCTAGTTATTATTAATGTACAATTTTTTGCCTATTATTAATGTTACATTTATCGTGATGGTGAATATATCACCAAGGGTATGGAATAAAAAACTTTGAGAATATTTTAGAAATTATCTGACAAACTTTTAAAAATACGAAAATATCTGAAACAAAATACCTAAATGCACCTTTGAATCCAGAAAACGTCATGCTAAAAGTAGCTACATACAATCAAAGTCATTTCTGATATTGAGATCCTTATCATTAGTAGTGTCCTCAATGCCCTTCAGTTTTTGCATCTACTTCGAGCCTCCAAGGACATCAATCAACGCCCTCCAATTTTAAAGAAGCTCTCTGGACTAAGCATTAAAATAAGGTAGAAAAAACTGAATATGCCTAGTCAGTGATTTTGTTGGAGCGAAGAAGTAGCTTTTAGTATTTACTAGAGTCATGGAGGAGTTCAACAATAAACACCGCCAACATATTATGTATAGAATCCAGTGGAAATGATGTAATTTTGCCAATTTTGAAACCTTGAACACTATTGAGTCTGCTAAATTCTCAATGGGGTCTGAAATACTACTTTCTACGTGAGGCTGGGACAACTCTCAAACATCTTGAAACAAGTGATGGTAATGCTAAAAATTTAAGTTAAAGGATATAAAAGAAAGATAAAGAATGCCGACTTTTGCTTCAATAATTTAATATTACCAATAATTACGAGGGGGACAGATTTTTCAAAGCTCAAGTCTAGTGTTCCAAATTGAGGTTGAAAAGATAAAAAATGAAGGTATATAGTGTCATTGGTGTTAGTAGGGTGATATTTTCTTTTGACTCGTGTGATTTCGAAGGTATTGCAATCTTTTCATCAGAGAAAATATCACGACATTTTGTGTTGATAATCTTGGCTTGGGGTAAATCACTTGATATATTGCGATATCAGTGATATATGTAATACTGCTCAAAACTATTAGGATTCACTACTAACAACGAGAACCTCAAGAGACCTTAACTTTGAGTTGCTCATACAACTCTAGTTTTAATGATACATCCTTTAAGAGCACCTTAGAAAGTGTAATGGGCAATCTTAGTGAAAACAAATCAATTTCGACAACTAGATTTCTCCTATGCAAGGATCAATCTAGCTCACTCTCAATTGTTTTATTGACTACAAGTTTGGTTGCTTGAATGCGAAAAATTACTCCCAAGGCAACCTAGCATAACTACTAGTGCACGTAATTTAACTATTTGTGTTCGGGTACATACGGTACTCTCAAAAGACCAAACACCAAGAGCTACCACTCACACAAATAGATCACAGATCAACACATCGATATTTTGACGTGGTTAAAACCCTCGAGAGGGAAACAGTCCATGACCCCAGCCAAATAGCTACTTGGAACAATTTATTATGTAAAAGAAAGAAAGTTACAAATGAGCTTTTCATAATCGATCAACTAGTCAAGGACCTTCCATGCTCTTTAAATAGAGATCATGAACCAATCGGGTGTTAAGCCACAAATCAAGGGTAGGTATGATCTAAAAGAAGTTGAACTGTCAGATCACTCTATGTCTAGAACATATCGTGACCGTTGGATTAGAATATTTATAAATGCATGCTAATGCATACTAAAGAAACACAATTTACCTAATGGATATATTACACAAGTTGATCTTAACTAACTCCTAAGTGTCTAAATATCCTAACGTCCTCCTTTAAGAACAACTTGGGATAGGATTGAAGTATTTACAAAAGTGACACTATTAGGAGAAGGAAGGAGGCATTAGAGTCTATCCCCCCTTAATGACACATTCATGATCTCTTAACATAGATCGAAGTTTAGAAAACTTTGTTTCTGTAAGAGACTTGGTGAAGATGTCTGCAACTTGATTATCTGTAGGGCAATAGAGCACTTCAAGAATACGATCATGAACAAGATTTTTGATGAAGTGCATGTGTAGCTCAATGTGTTTGTTGCGTTGATGCAAAACTCGATCTTTGGCAAGCTTGATGGCACTTTGATTGTTGCACCAAAGTGGAGTAGGCTGCTCTTGCTTGAATCCAAACTTTAAAAGGATCTGTCGAAGCCATAAAGCTTCCTGACTGGCATTAACCGCGGCTCGATATTCTGCTTCTGCTGAAGAAAGAGCAAGAGCTTGTTGTTTCTTACAAGCCCAAGTGACAAGTTCAAATCACAGACTGAAAATATAACTTGCAGTGTATTTTCGATCATCAGGATTGCCAGCCCAATCTGAATCAGTGAAACCAACCAACAAAGGTTCCCCCCTATACTATAATGAATCCCAAACTGAATTGTACCTCGAATATATTGAAGTATTCTTTTTGCTGCTTTCAAGTGACTTTCATGAGGTGTTTGCATATAACAGGCAACACAACCAACTGCAAAGGAAAGGTCAGGACAAGAATGAGTCAAGTATAAGAGACTACCAACAAGCTGACGATACAAGGTGGCCACTGGCATCTACTTTAGGGGAAGTAGAAGTGGCATAAATTTTGACTCCAGACTGGAAGGGAGAAGTGGCTGGTTTACAATCTTCCATGTGAAAGCGACGAAGAAGGTCACAAGCATACTTAGACTGGGAAATAAAGATTTCTTCTTTAGTTTGCAAGACTTGGAGACCAAGAAAATAATGCAAATGTCCAAAGTCTGACATTTCAAAATTTTGCTTAAGACTGGATTTCACATGAATTAAAAGTTTAGGGTCACTACTAGTAAGGATAAGATCATCAACATAAAGACCAAATATGATGAGATGGTTTCCTACTTTCTTGGTATAGACACTGGGGTCAGAATGGCATCTAGAAAAATCAGTGTCGAGGAGAAAGCTATCCATTTTGGCATACCAAGCTCTAGGAGCTTGTTTAAGGCCATATAAGGATTTCTTAAGGCGACAGACAAGGCTAGAGTTATTCTGAACATATCTAGGAGGTTGTTCCATGTAAATTTCCTCCTGTAAATGACCATGTAAGAAGGCAGACTTGACATCCATTTGATCGACTTCCCAGTTATGTAAGGTTGCAAGGGAAAGAACAAGGCGGATGGAGTTCATTTTTGCGACGAGAGCAAGGGTTTCATTGTAGTCAATCCCTTCAACTTGAGAAAAACCTTTGGCAACTAACCTTGCCTTAAGTCTTTCAACACTTCCATTTGATGCATACTTAGTTATGTAGACCCATTTACATCTGACAAATTTTCTTCCTTTTGGAAGAGGAACCAGATCCCAAGTATCGTTCGCCGTTAATGAATGATATTCTTCATCCATAGCTGCATCCCAATCTAGATTTCTTGAAGTTTCTACAAAAGTTTTTGGATCATGATTCTCAGAAGCTTGGGCCAAAAGAGAAGAGGCTCGTTGAAACTGAGAACGCGTACGACGTTGATCTCTAGGATCACCGACAAGATCACCATTTGCTTCACATGTTGAACGAACCCATCGAGGAAGCACTTGTGCTGGTGCAACTGGAGGAACATAAGCAAGCGGAGGTGGATTTTCATTTTCACTGTCATCATCAGAAACTGGAGTTGAAAACCTGTCAAGGAAGTTGGAAGTAGAAGAAGGCACAATCGTCGAATCAGGCTCGTAGGCCAAAGATGGCACACCCACCAAGTTATGCTCGCAGGCCAAGAGATTTTCATCAAATTTAACATCTCTTCTAATAATTATATCATGAGAACGTGGCTGAAGAAGTCTATAACCTTTTACATCTTTAGAATATCCAACAAATATGCACTTTTCATTTTTAGGCTACAATGTTTTCCGTTTTTTATCCGGAATGTGAGCCCATGCTTCACTACCATACACACAGAAGTGACTTACATCTAATTTAATTTTACCCCATGCTTCTTCTGGTGTTATACCTTGTAAAACTTTAGTGGGTGTGTGATTAACTATGTAATTTGTACAATTTATGGCCTCAGCCCAATACTGAAGACTTAGTCCCTTAGATTGGATCATACAATTAGCCATTTCTTTTAAGGTGTGGTTCTTCCGTTCAGCTACACCATTTTGCTGTGGTGTATATGGAACAATGTGTTGTTGTTGGATTCTTTGTTCCGTGCAGAAAGTAGTGAACTTTTTGTTAACATATTCTCCTCCATTGTCAGATCTTAACTTAATAATTTGATGACTAGATTGTTTTTCAACAAGGGTCTTGTAGGCCAAGAACATGTTAAATACTCCCTCTTAAGTTTTAGGAAGTAAACCCAAGTGCGTCTGGAGTAGTCATCAATGAAAGTTAAGAAATATTTAAAACCAGAAAATGAAGCTGATGGAAGATGATCACACAAGTCACTATGCACAAGCTCAAAGGGAACCGAGACGTGCCAAGAGGCACGTTTGTCAAAAATGTCCCGATGATGTTTTTTGAGTACACAACCAGAACAAACACCATCCCTGCAAAAAACCATCAAAAGACATGTCACCATATTGTCTTTACATAGTTGTTGCAATGAGCGATAATTCAAGTGACCAAATTGCTCATGCCAAAGTTTGCTCAAGTTATCACTATGAGCAACAAAAACTGAAGAAAAATGTGATGACCCAAAGTTGTTAAATTTGTACAACATGGTAATATCATCAACAATTCTGGTAGTTAGGACATGTTGAAGATCTTTAAAATCCTTGATTACAACTTGGTGAGGTGTAAACGTTACAGTTTTACCTTCACTAGAATGAGTGATTTGATAGACTGACAACAAATTGCAGGAAATTCTTGGAACACATAGCACATCACTAAAATGACCATTTTCTACTAGGACTGTTCTAGATCCTACAACACTTAGGGAACTATCATCACCAACAAATATTTGTTTGGTGTTACATTCATGCATAGTAGAAAATATGGCTTGATCCTTAGCCATATGATAAGATGCTCCAGAATCAATGNTGAAGTATAAGAGTAACCAGAAGCACAAAGTGCATGTCCATGAGAGGTAGATTTTGAAGACGAATCTAGACTGATGTGGTGCTTTTTCATTGCTGCTTCCAACGCTGCTATCTTCTTGAAACACTTAGATTCATCATGATTATCTTTCCCACAAAAATTGCAATGGCACTGAGTTCCAACGCTGCTATCTTCTTGAAACACTTAGATTCATCATGATTATCTTTCCCACAAAAATTGCAATGGCACTGAGTCTTATTTTCTTTTGGCTTTTATCCTTTGTCATTTTTTAAAGGAGTTGGCTGAGAGGGTTTGGGACCCTTGTTTGGCTTATTATTGAGAAAATTTTGTTTCCTGGGAGACTTGGACTTTTCTTTTTGTTGGGACAATAAGGATTTTCTAGATCTATCTGCATTGTTAATTATTCCAAGATGAATGGGCTTATCTTGCTCTCTAATTAAAGAATCACAAAAGGATTCAAGACCAGGCTCTTGATAGCTAGCTATAGTCAAGGATTCTTTCATGGAGTAAAATGTAGATACAAAAACAGAATATGCAGGTCAAAGTTTGGAAAGAATATGATAAATACATTGTTTGTCATTTTTTCTTAATCTTGCATTTTTCACATAAGAGTCTAAGAGTTTTATACTTAAATAAATAGTCTTGGATGCATGAAAAATCACTTGGATTTAAAGAAATCAACTCATTCTCAAGTTGATGACCGTAAATTTCATTGTGTTTACTAAACAGAGATTCCAACTTTTCTCAAACTTTATCAGGTTCATCAATTCCAGATATGTGGAATTGCAAATTAGTAGAGCTTAACATCCCAATTAATCTAAGAGCTTCATCACATCTATTTGTTCATTTTATTTTCTTATCATCATCAGTGGGTTCTGTTTCTTTCCATGAGTTAATTATGAAAAGTCCATATTTCGTAGAACATCTTCCATACGAGATTTCCATGAGAAATAGTTAGAACTGATAAGTAGAATATCACAAGGGGTGGCCATACTATACAATAATGGCTGAAAAACTAGAAACTAACTTCTTGGATGCAAAGAGCTTGAAAAATTAGGTTGTTTAAAAAAAACGGCACTGAAAACTGCTTCCGAATGATGAAGTTATGCTTGATCAAAGATAATGTTGAAGATGTCTCCAATAGTGACGTGGTAGATATTAACTTGACCAACTAAAAAAAGGAACCCCCTTCTTCTCAAAATGAACCTTTGACAATCACTTACAAGAAAGTTGCTTTTAAGTGTGCGTAAAAGAAGGGAATGAGGAAGGGTTTTTTTTTTTTACATTTCTCTCTCGGTTTCTGTGCTTGCTTCTTTTTCTTACAAATCACACCACAAATAGAAAAACAAAAAACAAAAAAACTTTTCCATGCTTGTGGGGTTAGATCTCGTGAGCTTACCCGGAAAGTCTATGTTTTCTTTATGTTTCTGATTTGCTGCGATCACACAAGGTGCACGACAAAGAGCATATGCAGCCGAGAAAACCCTTTCCCTTTCTGTTTTTATTTGCCGCGATCGCGCAATGTGCACGACAAAGACCATACGCATATAGGGAAGGCAACAATCCGAGACTAAAAACAATAAAGATATAAATAATAAAACTGATAAACATATGAGAGATAAAAAAAAAAGAAATCCGTCACTATGACATTATACCTTTAGATTTGCCGAAATGAGTGTTTCTGGATCAAACAGAAACGATTTTCGATGAAATGAAAATTATTTCTCAATGGAAACGACACTCCAAATGCAATGGAATAGTTCCCACATGCCATAAATGCACAGAAACTCCAGAACCATAAACCCTTTAAAAGTTTTGGCAACACCAGTTCAAGATCTAGATCACAAACGAAAGTGGCTCTTCATAAATGCTTTGATACCATGTTCGGGTACACAGGGTACTTCTAAAAGACTGAACACCAAGAGCAACCGCTCACACAAATAGATCACAGATCAACACACCGATATTTTGACGTGGTTAAAACCCTCGAGAGGGAAACAGTCCATAGCCCCAGCGAAATAGCTACTTGGAGCAATTTATTATGCAAAAGAAAGAAAGTTACAAATGAGCTTCTCATAATCGATTAAATACCCAAGGACTCTCCATGCTCGTTAAATAGAGATAATGGACCAATCAGGTGTTAAGCCACGGATCAAGGGTAGGTGTGATCTAAGAGAAGTTGAACCATTGGATCACTCTATGTCTAGAACATATTATGACCGTCGGATTAAAATATTTACAAATGCATACTAATGCATACTAAAAAAACACACTTTACATAACGGATATATTACACAAGTTGATTTGAACTAACTCCTAAGTGTCTAAATATCCTAACAATCTATATAGGCTTAGTGGCTACATTCGTTGAACCTCTTGGCAATTCTTTGTGAAGAAGAATCTCACCAACCCCTTTGATCAAAGTTTTTAAAACAATGCTAAGTAATTGTGCATTTTGTGATGGGTGTGTTGTGTTTAGAGTTAGGTTTTAGTTGCAGTAATTGGGAGTTGGTTTTGTTGTAAAGCTATGATCGACTTGCCCTCTTTACAAGGTTAGTCACTGTGAACTCAATGTATGATTGTTCTTTAGTCGGTGATGCCCTATTACGAGAGTGGGTAAGAGTCCCATGGGTTGGGATGTTGTATACGGTTAATTGATCCATTTGTTTGTGGACAATATGTTGAGTGATCCGTAATAAAATAACATGATAGAATGTGCATTGGTCAAATAAATAAACTAATTATTGATGTAACGAGTATGAGAAGGAAGTCTTTTTGCTAAACAAAATCACAGCTATTTAGAGTAAAGTAATTATGGAAATAAGAATGTGAGATGTCTTATTGCTAAAGAAGATAACATTTATTTGAATGTGGATAGATTGCATAGTAAAATAACACACACATTTGACAATAACGTTAGAAAAGGCTGGAATATCACAAGGAAATTTGAGAAAAAACTGAAGGGAGACTTGTGCACGAGTATATTTGTAGCTCAAAATGATACCCCAAGAATATCAAGAACCCAATGGATATTGCAAATCAAAAGAGCTTTGCGCATGAGCAACTAGACATGTCATTGCTTTTGTTATAGTACTTTACTACGTGTATTAACCAATTTGTATGTATAACTAACATAACCTATTGTATGAACAAGGAACATTATGCTCTATGGATTAAGAAGATTCACCCCTCACAAAGTGGAACATAATGTCTTTGCTTACATCATGCTAACTCGAAACCTTAGAATTAGAGTAAGCCTTGGTTGAAAGGTATTTTGTCAAAATCATAGTCATCTTGTTATCCATATATGTATGAGGTTATCTTGTAGTTTAGGGCATCCATGTTTTCATGAGATCTTTCAAATACCATTTCAAAGAGGCATGTAGGAAAATCAACTTGTTAGGCCATATGTAACACTAGAGGATACTAACACGTTGATTCAAAATAAATTGACACATCATAAAGTGACAACCATTGCCACATTAACTTAGGATTTAATTGATTAATAATGCCTCAAAACTAGGATGAGACAAGTAGTGAAAGGTGTTCATTCCTTGCATAGGTTTGTATAGAGAATATACAACATGTTTTAATATTTGTTGCTTATCTTAGAATATTCAAGAAAAATACCGGTTGAAGAGAACATGAATATGAGGCATGCCAAACTGCGTTTTCCACACTAAAGCAACTAGTGACGAGGCTCTAATTTTAAAATATATTGATTAGGAAGATTTTGTGTAAATTTTCACATTCCCAACCTTGTTTCAAGTTTTCAATTGAAGATATAGTTTAATTCCCAACCACATGTATGTTTATTTATGCTGTAAAGGAAGTGTTACTCATAAACCATACAATACTTGAAACACTTCAGAAAAATTACAAATTTAATGAGCAGAGATAAAAGGACAATCACACCATAAACATTTCAAACTCAGTAATTTTTATCCAAATGGCCCAGGAAAAAAAAACCCGAGGGAAAACCTATGAGAGAGATGATTTTATTATCTTTCTTCTTGAAAAGAAATGTACAACAAAACTCAACTCAGCAAGGAAAACTTATTTCAACCATGAAAGACAAATTTTCTCCCTTGAAAACAATGTTGTTGCAGTCCGATTTTTTGTGCATAATCAACCTCAAATTTTGTTCCTTTTCAACAATGTATGAATTGGAAATTATCAGTTTGAATCTTAGTAGAAATTCATGCCAAACTTTGTCCTTTCTCTCGGTTTCTATGCCCACTAAAGCAACCATATAGCACCTCGATTTTAGTGTCAATCTTAACCTTGAAATATGTGTAGTCTACCACAGGAGTAATCCTTTTAATTTAGTACGGTCTACATTGAAAATCGTGCCATTATGCTTGGGAAAGCATTCCAGTTGTTCTTCCTAAAATTGGGTGTCTTCCTCGATTTTCATGCTCTTTAATCTTGGTGTACTTTGCCTTGATCTTTGTCAAAATCTCTTTGGAAATTGTTCCCTCCTCGTACCTGTGTGACCTTGGGATTTGTGCCTGGATCTTCCTCTCTTCAAGTTCTTCTTCTCAAAAGCTTGACATGCTCTCTTCCAATTCTCTTGGTCAACAAAACAAAATGTGCCTAGGAGTGGAAAAGTGTCCAAGTGATCCCCAAGTGAAATTAGCTTTATGAGATATGAAGCTATTTCTATAAAGTGAAGTTCCTTTTAATTTAAAAGTGATTTTATGAGAAATAGAGTGAGGTTTTAATTAAAAATGCTCATTACGTATTTAAATGATGAAGGTGCATTAAATATTCATTTAATGATAATTAATGAGCATTTTATCTCAACCTTTGATCTTAATGGCTCAAGATGTAATCTTAACCATTAGATCATAAAGGTGGTTGCTAGGAATAAAAAGGGGAAATTTAGGGATTAAGCATCAAAGATGGCATAACATACCAAGTATTGGGTCATCATGTGGATGGTGAGTTTAGTGAGTAGCAACAACTGGAGAGGATTCTTCTAGCACTATGAGGAGACCGAGCTGGTACGGAATAACTCTTGAGGATATGCAGGAGAGTAAGCAGAACTCTCATCTTAGAGTGGTATGACATAGATCTACAACACATAATCTAGAGCAGGTGGCAGAGGGAAGATAACAGTCTGAAGCGCCAAAGAAATTTTCAACGACCCAGATCATTCGAGAGACAAAGATCAATGGTCTATAATAAGATCCGAAAAATAAATATGTGTGGAAAATAACATTCCCAAATGCTAGATTGAAGTGAAAAATTGGATGGTCTAGATTAGTCGAGAGAAATTGTGGAGGACGATTTTGAGAAGATCGACAGTGGTGAATGATTTCTACATAAAGCAAAGTGAAGATCCACAAATCTGCATTTGATCGTAGATCAACAGTTAGGATTGAATCTACAAAGAAATCAATGGTGGTGAATGATTTCCACACAAAGAAAAGTGAAGATCCCCAATCCACATTTGATCGTAGATCAACGGTCAAGACTGAACCTGCAAGGAAATCGACGGTTTAGAAGAAATGTAGAAACAAAGTTGCAAAAGAGAATTGTGGAGGTCCAAAATGGGAAAGTGTGGTTCCACATTCCGCAATCCGTAATCTGTAAGATCGACAATTGAAAAATATTCTGCATGAGAGTGACAACGCGGAAGCACAATTGCGGAAGTATTTTCAAGAAATTTGGAAAACCCGCAATCCTCAGTCCACAAGATCAATGGTCAAGAAAAAATCTGTAAGAGATTGACGATGCGATAGAAAGATTACAAAAAGGAATTTGTGGAAGTATTTTCAATAAATTTGGAAAACCCGCAATCCACATTCCGCATTTGATCTAAATATCAATGATCAGGAAAGAGTCCGCATAAGATCCACGACGCGAAAGAAATTTTGAGGAAAGCAAATTGCGGAATCACTTTTAAGGAATTTGGAAAACCTGCAGTCCACAATCCACATCTGATATAAGATCGACGATCAGGAGAGAGTCCGCATGAAATCAACGGTACGGAAAGTATCTTGCAAAAAGGTAGTTGCAAAAAGGAAATTGCAGAAGTATCTTTTGAGAAAAAAAGGTCAGAATGCAATTCCGCAATCCAGAATCTGCATTTGATTTCAGATCAATGGTCAGGGAATATTCCACAAGAAATCAATGGTGCAAAAAGGTTTTTGTGGAAAGACAATTGCAAAAAGCTAAGGAAATTGCGGAAATATGATTACAAAGGGAAATCTGTGTGTTAGATCGATAGACTAGAAAGATTCCGCGATGGATCAATGCTCAGGATGGTTGCGAAAATATTGTTGCAGAAAAAGGAAATTTCGAAAGAATTTATGGTGAAGAGTTATCATCGCGAAGAGACAATTTTGGAAATATTTTGTTGTGAAAAGGTATGATTAATAAACCTAAATAGAGTTAAAGAATTGTTAAAATGAAGAATTGAGTTTTCATGAAGAGGCATGATCTAAGAATGAAAAGGCGCAACGGTAAAGAGATGCATTCACATAAAACATGTTAGAGGGTATTTATAAATGAAGTGATGAGTGAGAGAAATTGTCTCTGTAGTCTAGATCATAGCAGCTAGAAGAGAAAGAGACCAATGACGTGTAGAAGTAATTTGTGATAGAGATTGAAGGAAAAAGAGATTTGGAAAGTTGACAAAAACATATTAGGGTGGTAGGGTGGTGCAAGGGCATGCTACGAGCCTGCAAGGGGGTTGTAGCCTTCTTCCAGTAGTTTCTGGTAAATAGGGTGTAGTACCATACTTGTCTGTAGGAGCAGACCGAAACTATTTGTAAATACAATTTTGCAGTAATAGGAAGTATTGGTGGTTTACCCAATTGGGATTCCACAATAAATTTGTGTTATGTGTGTTCTTGTTGATCATGTGTGTTAATGAATAAATTAAAAGTGGTTTAATTTGTTAAAATTTATCAATACTGATTAACCCCCCCTCTCAGTATTGTTTAATATTCCAACAATTCGAATCAGAGCAGGTTCGTTCACCACAGTTTAACCACTAGAAGGAAGATCCTACTTAAAAATAATTATGGATCAACAAGAAGGGTTAGCACCAACAAAACACCATTATTCACAGGAGAAAATTTTGCATACTGAAGTGTGAGAATTAAGTGCCATATGAAGTCTCTTGGATGGAAAAGGTCTGGGTAGCAACTAAAAAGGAGTATAAAATAACATACATCCTACCTACAAACAGATTGGAACTAGACCAATATGAGGGTAATGCAAAATCCCTAAATGTCATCTTGAGTGGATTGAAAAACTCTATGTTTGTAAAAGTCATGCGATGCAAGACTGCCAAACAAGCTTGTGATAAGTTAAATATTATCTATTAAGGAGCATCCAAAGTCAAAGAATCCAATCTTTAGACATATAAAGGATAATTTGAAAGCCTGAAAATGAAAGAAGAAGAAAATATTGGAGAATACCTTATAAGAGTAGATGAAGTTGTAAACGCTATTAGAGGCCTTTGAGGAGAATTAAAATAAATAGAAGTAGTTGACATGGTACTAAGAACATTGCCAATGAAATATGAGTCAAAGGTGTCCACTCTAGAAGAACGAGATGATCTTGATGCCATAATAGTACATGAACTACATGGGATCTTCACTGCATATGAGATGAGAACGAGACAGAATGATTCTTCAAGAAAATAGGCAGCATTTAAAGCCATAAATGAATCAAAGAAGTTCGAAGCCCCATCCAAAAACCATTCATATTTTTTTAGATGATGATGAATCCCTCTTTTTTTTAAAACTTGAGAGAGGTATTGAAAAATACAAAGGAAAACTACACGTAAAGTGTTTTAGATGTGGAAGAATTGGACACTTTGCTTCAAAATGTCCTTACCCTAAACAAGATGATAGTGATGAGAAAGAAGCCTCAAGGAAGTTCAAAAAGGGTAAAATGGGAAACAAAAAGTACTATGAGAAAAAGAAAAATCTTTACACTATGGAAGATAGTGAAGATGAAGATACAAGTGGAGATGAAGAAACATAAATTCTATTCATGGGAGTAGATACTCAAGCTCAGAATGGTGAATCAAATGAGGAAGGTGAAGTAGACTTAAAAGTTGAACTCATTAGTGCTCTTGAAAAATGTAGGAGAAAGAAGAAAAAGTGAAGCCATGTGTTTAGCGAGTTGGAAACTCAACTTCTAGAGGCCATGAAAAGGGTTGAAGAGGACCTAAATTTGTAGCTCAAAACAAGAATACAAGAATTTGCAAAGCTTGAAGAAGAGATCATGTAGTTTAAGAAAAAACTTGATGAAGAAGAGATCATGCAGTTTAAGAAAAAGCTTGATGAAGAAGTTGTGAAATCGAAATTTGAGGGAAACTCAAAGACCTTAGATGATATCCTAAATGGAAAAATATCTTCAATGATAAATATGGACTAGGATATAGGCCAAACTATTATTCGTTCACAAACCAAAGTGGAAATAAGAAAAGCTATGTGGTTGCACTAAAGAGTCCAGTTAAGAAGGAAGAAAGCAAGAAATATATTCCAAACTCGCATGACAAAAACAAGATTAATGTGATGCCTAAGAAACCAATGACAAATAGATATCAACATATATTCCTTGGTCATTGTTACTTTTGTAATAACTTTGGTCATAAAGTCATAAATTGCAGAGCCTATGGAAAGTTTCGTGAATCCAAGAAGAATCCACCTAGTGACAAACAAAAAGAAAGGAATCATAACCATTTTGCATTTCTTCAAAGACATGACCTAGAGTGTTACAAATGTAATAACCATGGACATATGGAAAGAGATTGTAAACCGATGACTCCTACAAGGAATACTGTTGCAAATACGTTTCAAGACACAAAACAAAAGAAGTATTGGAGGGAAATGGAAGAAAAATAAAGTTCCATGATTGCCCTATGTGCAACAGAGAAACAAATATATGGCACTTGGACAGTGGGCGTTCGAAACACATGATAGGTGACTCAAACAAGTTCATAAAACTAAAAGTAATAAGGGTAACGTCACATTTGGAGACAATATGTCTTACAAGATAATTGGCAAAGCTACAACTGTTGTCAATAGCAAGATCAAAGCAGAAAATGTATTATTGGTAGAAATCCTCAAGCCTAACCTCGTCAGTGTAACTCAAACATGTGACCAAGGGCACATCTGTATTTTTTACTCTGAGAAATGTGAAATCATAAAAAATTACTCCGAAAGAAGTGTTGGAACTGCTGTAAGAAATTCAAACAATGTATACATCTTAGAAAATGAAAATCATTGTCACTTGAATATGGTTGATGAAAGTTGGATATGGAACAGAAGGATGGGACACTTAAAATTTGATAATATTGTCAAGGTAAGTAAGAAAGAAGCTGTGAGATACTTTCCTAAAATTGTGAAACCTATAAACTCAGTTTGCATACATTGTCAACATGGGAAGCAAACTAAAGCTAGTTTCAAAACAAAAGAACATATAACCTCACATCCTCTGGAAATAGTTCACACTGATATTTGTGGACCAACGAGGACTAAAAGTCTGCAGTGAGAATGCTATTTTATGTTGCTCATCGATGACTACACAAGTATGACCTGGGTAACCTTTCTCAAAGAAAAATATGAAGCTTTCAAAAGGTTCAAAATATTCAAAGAAATGGTTGAAAATGAGACAAATCAGAAAATCAAATGCCTTAAATCAGACAACGAGGGAGAGTTTACCTCAAATGAGTTCAATGAGTTTTGTGAGATACATGGGATTAAAATAAAATTTTCGGCTGCAAAGAATCCTCAGCATAATGGTGTTGTTAAAAGGAAGAATAGAGTAGTCCAAGAAGCTGCTAGAACAATTCTTAATGAAGCAAAGTTGTCAGATGCATTTTGGAGAGAAGCAATATACACAACTGTCTATATATTTAATAGAAGACAACTTAGAGTGAATAAGGACAAGACTCCTTATGAACTATGGTATGGAAGACCGGCCTCAATCAAGTATTTCAGAGTATTTGGCAGTAATTGCTACATTAGAAGGAACAGGGATGATCTTGGCAAGTTTGATTCTAGGACTAATGAAGGAATATTTTTAGGATATTCATCCACCAAGAAGGCATATAGACATTACAATAAAAGGTTACACAAGATCGTAGAAAGTGTAGATGTAAAAATAGATGACATAAAACCAAGAAGAATAAGATTTCATGATGGCGATGTAAGTACAAATGATGAAGAAAAGGAAGACCTGCAAAACGATAAAAGTATTCATGATGAAGAAGAAGAATTAGAGGAGGAAGATACACAGGAAATTCAAGAAGATTCTCCAAGATTTGATACAAAAACTCCATCTAGAAGAGTACAAAAGGATCATTTCGAGACACAGATCATTGGTGACAAAGATGTTGGAGTCAATACAAGGAGACAACTATTATTTAAAGAACAAGCCTTACTCTCAATAGTGGAACCTAAGAATTTTATAGAAGCCAACAAGAATTATGAATGGATCAAAGCCATGAATGAAGAATTGGACCAGATTGAGAAAAACGAAGCCTGGGAACTTGTCCCAATACCCAAAGACAAAAATATTATAGGGACCAAATGGGTTTTCAAGAACAAATTCAATCAAGATGGTCAAGTGATGAGGAACACAACAATATTAGTATGTAAAGGGTATGCTCAAGTGGAAGGGATTGATTTTGAAGAAACTTATGCCCTTGTAGCAAGACTTGAAGAAATCAAAATGTTTTTAGCACTTTCATGCCATAAAAATCTTAAAGTATATCAAATGGATGTCAAGTCTGCATTTCTGAATGGAAAACTAGAAGAAGAGGTTTATATTGAACAACTTGAAGGTTTTCTCTTACCGGAAAATAGAGACTATGTTTGTAAATTGAAAAAGGCACTCTATGGCCTCAAACAAGCTCCAAGGGCGTGGTTTTCAAGGCTGGACAACTACTTAAAGCAACAAGGATCTAAGAGAGGGGCCACTGAAAGTAACCTCTACTTAAAAATCAAAGATGAAAATATGATCATTGTTGTTGTTTATGTAGATGACATCATATTTGGAAGCAATTTACAAGGAACTTGAAATGTCAATGTTGGGTGAACTAACATTCTTTTTGGGATTACAAGTTTATGAAATAGACAAAGGAATCTTTATCTCTCAAACTAAGTACATCAAATACATGCTTAAAAGATTTAAGATGGAAGACTCCAAACATGTTAGTACTCTTATGATCACAAGTTGTAAATTAAGTAAGGACAATGAGTCTCTGGAAGTGGACCATACCATATATAGATCCATGATAGGAAACCTGCTATATGTGACAGTTGTAAGACCAGATGTGATGCAAGTTGTAGGTTTTGTTTCTAGGTTCCAATCAAGCCCCAAAGAGACACATCTAACATCAGTAAAAAGAAATTTCAAATATTTGAAAGGTAGTTTGGAGTATGGGTTATGGTACCCAGAAAGTCAAGACTTTAACTTGAAAGAATTTACTGATGCAGATTGGGCAGGAAGTGTTGATGATCGAAAAAGCACCAGTGGAGAAACATTCTTCTTAGGAAATATTTTGGTATCTTGGTCAAGCAAGAAACAATCCTCCATTTCACTCTCCAAGCAGAAGCTGAATACATTGATGCTGCGTCATGTTGCACTCAAGTCATTTGGATGAAGCAAACACTAGAAGACTTACTTGTGAAGTATGAGCACCTAATAGTAATAAATTGTGATAATACCAGTGCCATAAATATGTCAAAAAACACTGCCATGCACTCCAAGACAAAGCACATACCAATAAAGTATCACTTCCTAAGAGAACAAGTATCCTAGAAGATTATCAAACTAGAGTATGTTAACACAAAAGAACATATTGCTGATATCTTCACCAAGCCACTACCAAGGAAGTATTTGAGCATCTTAGACAAAATTTGGGAGTAATCTCCTTACAATAGTTGTAGGAGAAGAAGCACAATCTCAGGGGCAGATATGTTGACAGGGGGAGTTGTCAAAAGGAAGCCTTTGTCATTGCTGTCAAATGGGGGTATAATGTTGGACAAAAGGAAATGTTGCCATCAATTCCAAAGAGGGATATTATTAAGAATATAGTTGTCATTGATGTCAAAGGAGGTTAGGAATGACAAAGAGATAACCAATAGACATAATAACATGATGAACTCAGCAAAAGACAAAGGATCCATTACGTGGATTAGGAGTTTAGTAATGACACAGGAATAACCAGTAAAACATGATGACATGGTGAACTTAGTGAAATATAGAGGAATTACAAAGTCGAATAAGAAAATCAGTGATAGGGTTGAATATATGGGAAAGATTTGCAAAGAGAGCAATGGAAAATAACAGTTCAAAGCGCCAAAGAAATTTTGAATGAACTAGATCATTCGAAAGAAAGAGAACAATGGTCTATAATAAGATACATAAAATAAATATGCATGGAAAATAACATTCTCGAACGCTAGAGTGAAGTGAAAAATTAGACGGTCCAGATCAGTTGAGAGAAATTGCAGAGGCTGATTTTGAGAAGATCGACGGTGGTGAATTATTTCTACACAAAAAAATTGAAGATCCATAAATCCGCATTTGATTGTAGACCAACGGTTAGGATTGAATCCGCAAAGAAATCAATGGTGGTGAATGATTTCCGCACAAAGAAAAGTGAAGATCCGCAATCGAGTGAACCCGCAAAGAAATTGACGGTTTAGAAGAAATGTAGAAACAAAGTTGTGGAAGAGAATTGCGGAGGTCCAAAATGGGAAAGTGTGGTTTCACATTTCGCAATCCGCAAGATCAATGGTTGAAAAAATATTTCGCAAGAGATCGACGACACATAAGAACAATTGTGGAAGTTTTTTGAAGAAATTTAGAAAATCCACAACCTGCATTCCACATTCTGCATTCCGCAAGATCGACGATCAGGAAAGACTCCACAAGAGATCCACAGTGTGGAAGAAAGATTGCGGAAAGGAAATTACAGAAGTATTTTCAAGAAATTTGGAAAACCCCCAATCTGCATTTCACATTTGATCTAAAGATCGACGATCAGGAAAGAGTCTGCATAAGATCGATGTCGCAGAAGAAATTTTGTGGAAAGAAAATTGTGGAATCACTTTTAAGAAATTTGGAAAACCTGCAATCCACAATCTGCATCTAATATAAGATCGATGATCAGGAGAGAGTCTGCATCAAATCAACGATGCAGAAAGGACATTGCAGAAAGGTAGTTGTAGAAAGGAAATTGTGGAAGGACCTTTTGAGAAAAAAAGGTCAGAATGAAAATCCCCAATGCACGATTGGAATATGATCTTAGATCAACAGTGAGGGAATAATCCGCAAGAAATCAATGGTGCAGAAAGTTTTTTGCGGAAAGCTAAGGAAATTGCGGAAATATGATTATAGAGGGAAATACGTGTGTTAGATCGACAAAGAGGAAAGAGTTCGCAATGGATCAACGACTCAGGATGGTTGCGGAAAGGATCTATTGCGGAAATATCATTGAAGAAAAAGACAATTTCGGAAGAATTTCTGGTGAAGAATGATCATTGGGAGAGGCAATTCTGGTAAGATTTTGTTGCGAAAATGTATGACTGATAAACCTAAATAAAGTTAAAGAATTGCTAAAATGAAGAATTGAGTTTTCATGAAGAGGCACGATCTAAGAATGAAAAGAAGCAACGGTAAAGAGATGCATTCACAGAAAACGTGTTAGAGGGTAGTTATAAACAGAATGATTAGTGAGAGAAATTGTCTCTACAGTACAGATCATAGCAACTAGAAGAGGTAGAGGCCAATGACGTGTAGAAGTAATTTGTGACAAAGATTGAAGGAAAAACAGATCCGAAAGATTGACAAAAAACATATTAGGGTGGCAATGTGGTGTAAGGGCATGATACAAGCCTGCAAGGGGGTTGTAGCCTTCATCTACTAATTGCTGGTAAATAGGGTGTAGTAGCATCCTTTCAGTAGAAGCTGATAAAACCAGGGGGTCTGTTGATTCCTAGAAAATCCTAGGTACTGACAGTAGGGATTCTTCCTAGTAACCGTTCCCAATTAGATTGGATATCATTTGGAATGGGGAATTCATTCGGTTAGCGGCCCGATTATCGTAGAATTAAAGGAAAGTTTAAATCTATTTTACTGGTTGTGACCCGGTCCACCGTTTATGTAATTTTTATGTTTTATGAATGATATGCAAGTGCCTAAACTAAATGCAAGTGATTTCCAAAACAAGAACCTCACAAGCAGTTAGCCGTGTAGTGAGCTACGCAGGGTCTTACCTCTCTCCTTGCATGAATCAATTGCCCCTCAATCACCCAAAGCAAAGAACAACTAGTCTAATCTAATATATTCTAATATATCCCCATGGAGCAAACTTTATATTAGAATGAGTAATGTACTATATTTTTTTCATATAGGGTTCTACAGGTAGCTGTTAAATTCTTAATACATAAATATAGTAGAAAATTGACACAATGATAGCTCTGTGAAGTTAAAACATTCATTACTCATGTATTGCATAAGATTCATAACAGAAAATGAAACCATTCATAAAACAAAAATAGTTCAACGAGTTAAGAACGATCTCACAAATTGTATAGCATGCTCAAAACATAAATAATTCCTCATTCAGTGATTCACACAACCATCTTAAATCTCATACAGTCCCTCACAGTCCTCTTTATTATACACAGAAATAGTTCTCCTTACAAAAAAGTTTCAGCATGTATGCTAGCAAAGTCCCCTTCTCTATTCTACTTTACCCCTACTTATACAAATTACAAATGAACTTTCAATTACCCTGGCTCCTTGGGCTTCCCTAACTCTTCGTTTACAAGTTCTTTGTCCTCTAGTGTGCTCACTAGAAAAAATGAAATAAAAAACAAAATATTACAAAAAACTGCCACATGGAGATAAAAAAAAAATCCCTATGTGGGCTCAGTTGGTTTCTTAATAAAAACAACCCATGCTTGAGCCTCTTCAATAATGATTCGACATTCAACTGGCTCCAGCACACGTGCTGCTATTTCATGCTTGGACAATTGAGATTCTATCTCCCTTACTTTTGGTGAGTTTTGGCTCAGTAACTCCTCAAAAATATGCTTGTGAACCGAAGCTTGTACAATCCAGACTCTAATGGCTTCTTCACTGACGCATTTGATCTTAGCTAGGATTTCTTCCCCTGCCTACAACCTATCCTGAAGTTTCTTTAAATGTTGATCTCTGGCTGGGAAGTATTAGTCTTGAGTGTCTGCTGAAACTTGGCATTTGTTGTGAGTTAAACACATTCTTTTGTAGAAATCAGTACACTTTTCCAAAGTTTTATCAATGGTTGTTTTCAACCTTACTGTTGATTTGCTGCTGAAATTTAATATTGCCAATTCCATCTTTAGACCTCCTGCAGTCTTCTAGGGAATGTTCACTGGAAAGGTCGAATAGGCTCCTATCCAAGTTAGTTGGATCTGCACAAGTTTTGCCACTTCTGATAACCTCTTCCTAAATTCTGATGATATGTGTGCTCTCCTTTAATCTAACCTCTATCTGTTTAATTCTATACATTTCTCCTGCCAACTTCAATTGGATCTGATTTATTTCCTTTTGCAGCAAAGACGCTTGACTACAGAAAGGAGATACATCAAGCTACTTTTCATTTGCCACCTTGAGTTGCTGATCTAGAAAATTGTTATGAATTTCTAATTTTTCAACTCTTTTGTCAACTATTTCCTTTTGCTTCTCTAACTCTAAAACCTTTCTTTCCAGATCCTTTTTCTCTCCTTCAGTAATCTTAGCTGATAGTACTAAGGAATCTTTGTCCGATTCTAAAATTTGATACGACTCTTTGCTTTTCTCCAACTCTGTTAGAATGTCATAATGCTTCTTTTTTAGGCTTTTCCCCTCTCCTCTTTCGTTCCTTAGAGTTTCCTTCATTTGGAACATTTTCTCCTTATACTGATCAACATCCTCAACCAATTTGCTGACATTATCTACATTGGCGAGACCTGCTGCTACACCTGCCATCGTAAGGAGCTTGCAGTCTTTATTCGTCCCCTGCAACAATGTTTTCTCCGTTCATGGGGTCTTCACTTGTTTACCAATATCCTATCACGTTAGTTCATATTGTGGGTTTTAAAATTATAAAAAATCAAACCAATATATTGCAGGTATTGGGGGGATGAGTGGTTTAAGGTGGGGGTGGCTAGGGTGGTTTACAAGGATTGAGGTATAAAATGGGGTGGGGAGGAAGTTTTAAGTATTGGGAGGGGGTTTCAACAAAAAGAGTTTGGGTTAATATCTCTCAAAATTAAGGGTATTCTTTAATATCCCACGATCGCACGTGCTATGTGAGAGGTTCACTAAGTGAAGTCCCCGTGTCTCCGTTACCATGATCTCTACAGGCTGATCTCCTACGTCCACCCTTTTATCTGATCTCATCACAATCCTCTTCTTGTTTTTATAAAAGAATATTGTATTGAGGTTGGCTACCACTTGCTCCCGGGATGAGATGAAAGGTATTAGTTGAAGCTCTATCGAGGAAGTTGGATTTTTTGTCATCGTACTACTTGATGGGACAAATGAATCCACAGGATTATCATGGCCCTATCCCTACTCCAGATTTTCTTGATCTCGGTCCTCCTCCTCCTTCCGCTTAAGTTCCTCGGCTGCTTTTTCTGCTACTTCTCTTGCTCAGTCAACCACTTCCTTTTGTATTCTTTCACTCTCCCTCCTTTAACTCTGCTCTTCTTCCTTCCTTCATTGTGCCTCCTCTTCTTCCTTCTGTCATTGTGCCTCCTCTTCTAATCGTTGCTTTGCTTCTTGTAACAATTTGCGGGCTTCCTCTTCCCTTTTCTTTGCAGTTTATTCTTCTTCCTTTTGCTGTTCAATAGTGCCACTACTACTTCCTTTGCCTCCCACACTTGTTATTTTCTTCTTGAATCTTCTGCTTAAGGATGTCATGTTGCATGCGTTGTGATACATCTCTTCATATTTATCCTAGTAGTTTGTGTATTCAAAGTTCACCCCTGCTGATGCAATATTTTGAGATTTTGTGTGCTGAAATTTCTATGAAAACTTTTCTCTCCAAAATGAAAGTTCTTTAACTCTTTCACAAATTCTGGTGCGCTCTTCACCTTGGTAAAATTATAACTAACTGTGCAGAAAGGAAGTGGTGGGTTTACAACCTTCTTCATATCAAATAGGAAATCTCCGATCCTGTCTATGTAGAGCTGCCTCACCACTTCTTTATGAATAACATAGTCAGTAGCATACTTTGGCATTACGGAAGTGGATTTCGATCCTCCGTACATTCTTAAGTACATACCTTCCTTTGAGAAGTAATAATCCCCATTATCACTCACTGTCTCCAATTCTCTTTCAAACATGCAATTGCATTCTGTGAGGAAGATTAGCTTGTAAAGCGACATTAAGAAATCCTCACAGATTGTCTTGTAGAAAATATAGTATTTGTGCGCCCAAAAGATCTGATATGTAGCATATACATGAGTCTTGGTTTTATCCCATTTGCAATTTAATGCTGGGAACTGGTGGGTGCACAAAATGCAATCAATTAGGAAAGAGCTCATATAAAACTCTGACTTCCTCTGCGTCAAACCCCCAAGTGCTGCGCTTATGCATGAATGTAGACTATTTTCTATGATGTCGGCCCAGTTAAATATGGTACCCTTTGTAGCTACAAAATAAATGAATGGTACCCAACTTATCTTATAAATCTTTCCATTCTCCCGACTGAAAATATGTTTTAACATCAAAGCTAGAAGCCGGTATGGGGTATGTAAGTTGGCAGTTTCTAATTCTCCTGAAGGCTTCATGTGGACCTACTTCCCTAGAACCATCATTCTCCTTACACAATAAAAAACATCTAAGTCTAGCTCCTTTATCCACTTTTCTGTCATATAGATTTGAGGTGTAGGTAGCTTACATGCTTGAGCTACATATGACGGGCTGTAGGAAACAAAACCTTGTCCACTAATGTTTGACATAATCATCTTAGTTATATATGCCCTTGGAAGAATCCAACTAATTACCTCGGCACATGGGAAGAGTTCGGGACGTGTGGACATTTTCATGATAGCAGACTTCATTATATTTGCATATATTGGTATTTCTTCTAAACCCGCATCTGGGATAGCTTGATTCTTGATCATCTGATAGATTTGACCCCATATGAACTCTGGGTTGACTCCAGTGAAAGCTTTAGTATATTCATAGATAATTTCTAGCTTCGGTATTATTTCTATCTTTGGATCATCTCCTGTAGTCTGGACCTTCTTCTTTTCCTTTTTAGGCATGGTTCTATGTTGATATAACAATCATATCTGAGATTGAGAGAAAAAAACAACAACATGAGGTTATAGTTAATCAAAACTTCACCAAATCATCCTATAACATCTTAGTAAAATTCGTGACACCAGGGAAAAAAACCTCTGGTTACTTCAGAATACCCAGTCAAAACAAGGCTACAGCTGAATAGAGTCGAGTAGCGGGCCTCTCACATGCTAGGATTAAAACACCAAATACCCCTGATTTTCGTCAAACGGTGCCCTAAATATTGCGACTGGATAACAAGGATCCTCTCCATTCAAACCAAAAGGAGTCCCTCTGTATCTCAACACTTCAAGAACGACGAGTTTAACATGATCTTTGGGAAGAGAAACCGCCCAAAACAACCTCGGCCAGCAATGACACCCCCTCCACTCGTGCATTGATGATGAGAAGAGGGAATGACGGGGCAAGTAAGGGAAACCTATGGCCCTACTAGCAAGGAGCGGAGCAACCCGAGTTTGTTGCACGAGAGAAAATGAGGCGGCTTCAAAAATCATCTAAACCTAAGCTCAAAATAAAATATTCTATGGTTTTGGGGTATATAATGACTAAGGACAGGAAAACCTAATCCCATAAGACCAACCTGGGATTTTCCCCCCCATAAAACTCATAAAAATGACAAGGCAAGGATTCAAATCCTACCTGGCGAAAGTAGACTCGACAGTTGGTGGGTGCAAATCCTGCACAGGTGGAAAAATCCACACTACAGTTGAAAACTTGAAAGACGATGAAGATAAGTGCTCTAACAGACAATGGAAATGACCGTGATACAACCCTCAACGGCTTCGATAGGAACAGTCGTGAGGAGGGTAATTAATGGCCCACGAGTAAAACACTGTTGGCGCCAATGTTACAAACTTTATTTACAAGGAATCAAACTGACAACGAACTATTGAGCGTAATCGATGGTGTCAGGTGGAAGCTTGGGACAGATCCGTCGCTTATCCGGTGGCTTCAGACCTGCTTACCGAAAACAATACATCGGCAAGGACATAAAAATATACCAGCGGAAAAAGACTTAATTAACCCGCAACGGTATCAGGTGAACCCTCGAGAAAGAAATCAGTTGCAAAAAATATGCGCATCCGGCAACATCGGCTCGACCAATCGAGTCTTACCGATGCGATCAACAACAACTCCCGAAGCTGCATGTCGGAAAACTTATGGGAAGTTTTCGACACGGCGGGCGAATAAGGAAATGCAACTTCTTCCGATACTATCAGAAAGTTTCAACAAGATGGCCCGATGCACCGGGAAAAGATGTCAACAAGCCATCAAAATGAAACTCAAAATTTTTCTCTGATAACATTGGCTCCGGAGCCTGAGTCTAACCGACAAATTGACAAACTCGCTTGAGTTCTCTGAAAGAGATAAAAGAATGAAAAAGATCGGCAGGTTTAAAGAGTATCTCCTTCGCTAAGTTGGCTCAACTCGACAAGTTCATCTGATACGACTGGAGGAAAAAATGAGTTTCATCTTAAGATTTTTCCTGATTTGTGAAAAAACTAAGTTAGGGAAAGTATCCTTAGAGGGGGCAAAGGTAGTCTAGGAAGGCTTAGAAGAAATCAAAGGTGTCCCTAAAACATGAAATTTGTTTTTGGGGTAGTGGTTGCAATAGCAACAAGGTCATAGCCTCCTTTTAGTAGTTTCTGGTAAATAGGGTGCAATACCATCCTTGTTTGTAGGAGCAGACATAAACTATTTTTAAATAAAATTTTGCAGTAATAGGAAGTATTGGTGGTTTACCCAATTGGAATTCCACGATAAATTTGTGTTCTGTATGTTCTTGTTGATCATGTGTGTTAATGAATAAATTAAAAGTGGTTTAAAATGTTAAAAGTTGTCAATATTGATTCACCCCCCCTCTTAGTATTGATCAATATTCCAACATTCATTTTGACCATGTCGTTGGTCAAAATGACGTTTATAATTGGGGTGTCGATAAGGAGTTTTTGTTGTTTGTTTTTTCGGTGGATTAACTTCTTTTTGAATTGTGACAAAGACTAAAATTTGTATTTATTTGTTCTTCCTCAACTTGAATTTGTTTTTCGGAAAGTTTGGATGCTTCCTTTTGGTTTTGCACTACTTTGTTCTCCAGCAGATTGTTATTACTCTGAATCTTGTCGAACTTGTCATCTTGCGACTTTTTGTCCTCTTTTAACTTCTCGATTTGTTCATCTAGTTCTTGATTAATATTTCTTAGGCACTAGTTTTCTTCCTCATTTTCTAATATTCTTTCTTTGAGGTCTTCATCGGAAAGTTCTATCTTCTGATTATGTTTCAACTTCTTGATTTTCGTAAGTAATGTGTTGTGATGAATTCTTAGTCGAAATAGTTCTTTGGCATTGCTTGCTAAGTTGTCATTTATTTTCTTAATTTCTAGCTTGCACGTTTTCTTAATGTCGCCATACTTCCGCTGGAGTTTTTCTTGCTATTGCTGATGTTGACATATCTCTGAATCTTGATCTTCTAGCTTCTTCTCAGCTTGCACCAATTCACTATCTTTTTCCTTGATGATCTTGTTTAAGCGCTTTATGTTTTCGGCGTAGTCGTTATCGCTTCTATACAATGACTTTTCATCATTCTTTGACTTTTTGATATGGTATTCTAAGTTTTGATTGTGACTTTTCAAATGTGATATTTGCTCATCCTTATGTGATAGCATTTTTTTGAAACCTTCATTATTTCTTTCCATTATTTGATTTTGTATTTATAAAGTATGATTCCTTTGCTCTTGAATTATTTCAACCAATTTCTGCTTATCCACCTCACATTGTAGATAATTATTGGTTTCTTTGTAATGTTCTAGCTGAGCCAACATTGCTTGTAATTGTGATCGTTCTGATTTTGTAATCGCCATGACTTCTTGACTTCAATGATATATCGTCGTTCTTATGACTTGATGAGCCTTCAGTTGGAATGACTCTTCGAAGATTCTTCCTTTCACTTTTCTTGTTACTTCTTGAAAATGATTGGGTGCAACAATTGCAAGAAGCCAATGTGGTTCTCAATTTTTTTTCTATTAATATAAGAATTATAATAATAATCTATATAATATTATTTTTATTACTGTTTTAATTTTCAAATTTTGAAATATTAAAACTATTAATAATAGTTATTATGAAAATGTTTTAATATTTGATTTTGGAAAATGAGTTTCCCTATTTTAGGATGTGGATAGGGTTTCAAACCCTAGAGAAAGTGTCTGCGGACATGACAAATGGCGAGGAGACAGAGTATGCGAACGATGGGATGGAGCGTTAAGCATTGGAAAGGTGGACGAGATGGAAATTGTTGCAGATCGTGAATCTATGGGGCGGAGGTGAACTAAACGAAAGTTAGTGGAGGACGTGGGCGAATATGAGTGCTGGGAGGAGGTGGAGATGGGAAGATATGGATGGTTGGCGTAGAGGGAGAGAGCCGAACTGGAGGCGAAAGGTGGATGTGGGAAAAATGCATAAAAATAAGAAAGGGCCCATGCGAGGGTCGCATAGGAGTTGTGGCATTAGAGTGTGAAGAATGAGCGGGGGCAGGAGAATGTGGTGCGAGCAGGAAACGACGTGAGGGGAGGAAGATATGTGTGTGTAATGGGGCAAAACGTGCACCAAAGATAGGTATTCGAGGGACGATGATACAGAAATTGAGGAGGGCGTGTAGAGGAAAGCGGTCGGGCACCGTGTGGGATAGATGGCACAATGATGATGTGGGAGATTAGAGAGGTGGGGGTCGACTGGCGTTCACGGGGTGGTCGAGAGAACGACGAAGGAGAACAAGAGAGGAATGGGGGTGATAATTTGAAAGTGTGAGGAAGGCGGTGTAAAAAGGTGAAAATGCAGGTAGGATGAGGGCGTTCAAGCGAGGAAATCGATGGGAGTAAAGGATATAATGAGGGAGGTTGGTTTGTTGTTCAATGGAGGGAGAGTTGTGAATGAAATGAAACGATATAGAGTGTTGTATCGGTGTGATGGGATGGCTAAGTGACAGTGCGGGGTGTACAAAGGGAAAATTAACAACACAGAGTGAGGGTGAGTGATGGAAAGTAGGGAGATGACTGGTCCGGTGTAGAGGGGTGAGGAGCCTGCAGGGATTTGTGTGTTCAATTATCATAAATTCAGGGAAACCCTGGAATACTGGCTAAAAGCAAAAATGAAGTCAAAGGTTACAATCAAGCCCAAGATGGGGCTCTAATACCACTGAAACAGAGAAAGTTTGTTTCTTACTGCAATGCAATACTAAGTGCAGATAATATAAATAATCCATGTATGGATATAATAAAATAATTATTTGATAAAAGATGAGATGATTTTATATTTCATAATGTTTTGGTCTTTTATAAATCCCTTTGTACCATTTTCACTTAAAAACATGACTTTTACTTTTAATTAATTATTAATTGTGTGTTATTAACAATTAATATTAATAATATTAACATTAATTTCTCTCTCTCTATATATTATATAACACTGTCATACTCTATAAAATTTCTTTCTTAAGCTCACTATAATATTCTTCTGTTGGACTGATTTTCCCCTTGGGTGTTGTTTCTAGGGTTATTGTTCACCAAAATTATCGTGTTAAAGTGTTATTATAGTTTATTAACTATTTATGTTGTTATATGTATTTAGTAGTACATTAGTTTAGAATGCATGTGAATTTTGTAAAATGAGTTATGGTTTACTTCTTGTAGAAGAGTAGTGGCAAGCTAAGTGCTTGACTAAAGTTTGTAGAGATTGTATGCAAACACAAGTATGATTTTTCTACATTTTACATGTCCATAGTGATGACTAAAGGATTGAAATAAACACACCACTTTTATATTAATAAAAAAAATGAGAGGAATCATGATGCAATGCTAATGTGTAATAAAGTTGACTAACTATGTTAATAACTAACTTAGCACAATAACCAAATGTACAAATAAATATAGTATCAATGACAGCATTTAATAAAGCATACTTTATCATTGTCTCTCTCTCTCATGTTATGATCATGTATCTTTGAAATACCAACAATAAAATTAGAGTGTATACTTCATTGATGCTTGTAAAGTTTGCATTGGTTTAAGATTGGAAAACATTAGTTAGAGAGAATATAGAACAAATGTAGTTACATGTTATGTAGTTATATATTTTTAGATTATAGACATTAATAGAGGCTTATAGGTCAAAGTCCCATAGGACTATATCTGGATCTCATAGAGAGCATAATCACTACAGCTTCATGTATGCCACTACCACTCAGGCCTCCTCATCCATAGACACAAGGTTAGCCCAAGTAGTAGAGAGAGAAAAATCAACCTCTAGAGGAACAAGAAAGTAGAATTAAAATTTGAAAAGAAAAATGTGTTTATAGTGGTTTATTTTTTATTTATTTTTATATAGTTTGGAGAATTTGAGAAAATAAAAGAAGGATGAATATCAAGAAGTGTAGACAATTTTTCATACACCAATCCATCATACATGGACAAACAAAGCCAAACAAAGATATTTTCTATCCAGATAGAGAAACACATAGATCCAACTCAACATATCTTGATAATGAATTTTAAATTTGAATGTAGGTAGAAGAAATAGATAAGACTTTTTAGAGTGTAGAACTTTCATGAAGAAGACAAAATTCATAAACAACAAATACAAACAATATGCAAAAGATAATGAGTAGACACAATTATAAAATGGGTGCATATGCAAACCAAAAAGATAGAAAAAGGTAACATATACCCTAGAACTATGTAGAAGAAACCCTAACCGACAAACCCCCATAGAATAAATCTTGCATTAAACAAACATGTCAACAACATATATCCCCTTGTGAGAGGAATTGGAGTAGAGAAACACTAAATTTAGACATATTTCACATAGTTACTAGTGTCTAAATAGTAACAACATAAAGATGTTTCACATAATCAATATCCAAATACTTGCATTTACTAAGTTCTTATTTGATTGAACGATTTATCATATTACTTGGAAGTATTTTTATTGAAATGGAGGCCCCTCTAGAGAAATTCAATGGGAATAATGTAATACCCCCACTTTTTACCCTTTGAATATATATAAATCAAATTATGTAAATGTGTCGGTATGGATTCTTAGTGCAGAGCTCAAGGCCAAGGCTCGACTAGTGAATGACTAGGCATGGACAATATAAATATTTCTATATGGGTCATGTGGTTGGCTTGTCATGTTGACTTAAAAGCTATGTAAATATTATGTAGAAAAGTAATAAAATTTTCTAAGATGGATATGTAAAGAACACTAGAGGGGTTGTGATTCCATTACAGGGGAAGACAAAAGGGGGTCTATGAGATATTAAATCCTCTATTGCCAACTATCAACCTTAGAACTCATTCGTATGTTTCCATGTGCCTTAAATGAGACAGTTACTCCTTTTGTCTTATTAAATCTGATTGTTGAATGCATTTGTGAGGTTGGAGAGAAAAAGTCTCCTTGTGTATTTATGGAAGAATGGGATGAATATACTTTATAAGACTCCCTTCCTTCTATGGTCAGAAGTAATGCCAATTGTATTTTCACCATCTTCTCATCTCCTTTGGAGTCCCACTCATTCTCCATGCATATTTTAATGCTTGGTAGAGTTTTTCATGTTGTTATCTCTATTACCAATAAAGAAATTACGAAAATAGCTAGAAATTAGAATTGTGAAAGGGAAAATTGTAGACATTAGAGAAAGGAGGATGGTTGTAGGTGAGCACAGACACTTGGTAGGATAAGAACCTTATCCATTATGTATTTTGTACTCTTGGATGCTTGAGAAACCATGAGATAATATCATATGAGGTTCTCTAACATCATACAAGAAGGTTGACTCTTTCTCTACACATTGGTAGGCACTTTAAGGAGTAGAATTCTTGAGGGAACTATGGAGCAATGAATATAAATGCCTTTATTGTGTTTGTGGGGAAGTAGGATAGAGTTCCATGGATGGGATCACTAAGTGAGATATTTATAAATGCTCAATGATAAGCAGTTTGGATAAGCATGGGAGAAAATGTGTTTTTGTCGAGTCTCATTTTCCTTGTTGGACTCATAGCCTGACTTGGGGGTAGTATCTGCAATTAATATGTATGGTTGGTTTGAAGATCAATATTACACAACTAGTTGCTTGTATCTTTTCTATTAAAAGATAATTATGGTCTTTGTCTAAGAGTGCTTGAATGAATTTGTTTACTTGTGATAAATACAATTATTTATGTACAATGTGTGTGGATATGGTTTTAATTATGTTATGTTTTATATTATGCACTTGCACATGCATTTCTTAGTCATGAATTCAAGTAATGTCCCATTGGGATCAGAAATTTAAAAACATGAAATTCGTAACTACCCCCTCTATGGTCGGAACGATTGAGGGGGATGCTACACATAACTATTATCCATGAAAGGAAAAATCTAGTTACACAATGCATGGAAACCTTTGGAGAGAGTTTGTGGGATTAAGTCCCAACCATGTAGTGAGACAGAATCATATAATGGTAGAATAGGGATGATAAAGATAAATCCATGATAAAAATAAAAACTTTATAGGGATTGCTATCATTGATTCTAAATTGGAACACCTTGATCTATCCAAAGAGTTGAAAGAAATTTTGAATTAATTGAATATATTATTTGGGATAAGGTTGTGAGCTCCAAATTGTTATTGAAACAACAAATTTTTAGGTTGAAATTACTTTTGGGTAACTTGTCAAGTCATAGAAATGGCTTAATATCACTAGTAAATTTTAGTAGTAGGAGAAAAGATTGAAGAAGACAAGATGAAGTATTAAACAATCTTTCGTCGAATTTAACAATGCAACATTTACTCCTAGTCGATTTCCTTCACCATCCATGGATAATATGATATCCTTTGTTATGGATGGAGAATATTGATCAAAGAGGAGGATACTCAAAAAAATTCCCTTCTTGTGAAGAACAATATAGGTAACAAAACATGTAGAAGAAAGGTCAACAACTAAGAAAAACTAAACTACTATGACCGTGGAAAATTGGGGCACACAATGGGGGATTGTAAATCCAGAGTTGTTGATAACATAAGTGGTTACAAGGATGAATATGATAATATATGTTGTCATGAGAAATAGAAAAATGAATGATATTGTTATTGATAATATTAATGGTCTTGAGGATGAAGATGGTGGTGGTAGCATTGGTAATGATGATTTCTTATTTTGAGCCATTGAGTCTTGAAGGTGTCAAGGACATGGGTAGGTTTTCCTTACATGGAAAATTGTCTAGAATAATTGAGGAATTTTACATTTACAAGGGTGTTGTTAATTTGTTGGAGTACCTACAACAGAGCCATATCTATGGAAGAGAGGAGTAACTAGTGATTAAAACTCTGAAAGTCATTGCCATACTTTTGTAAACTTTTTTAAAATAATTTCATCAATGTAATTCCCTTCTTATAAAGATGAAAACATGTAGGAATCAAGTAAAAGAAAGAGAAACAACTAAGAAGAACTAAAATCCTATTACTATGGAAAAATTAGGACTCACAACTTGGCTTAGTAGAGTCAAAGTTGTTGATCCTCTCAAAGTAAGGCGATGAACAATATAATAAGTGAAAATATAAGTGGCAAAGAGGATGAAGATGATGGTGACAAAATGATGAATATGATTTGTTATTTTGAGGGATTAGTTTTCAAGTTGTGGGGAATAGGGTAAGGAGTGCTTGGCATAATTGGCCAGGTGAATTTGGGAATTCTACTCTTACAATGACAATTCTTATTTGGCATGGCACCTACAAGAGTTCTACACCATATGGAGGATAGGAGAAATTAATAATAAGGTTTTTGTAATTTATAATAATATCTTTCGTAAACATGATTTTAAAGTGTCTTTCCAATGAGATTTTAATCTTTAAATTTTGTATTTGGGAGGTTTTTAAATTAATAGTAACACTTTTTTTCTTCCAAAAGAAAAAAAAGCTGATTATATTAATCAAAAAGCTACATACAAAAGTATGTATTGTTCCTGCTTCTCACAAAGTTACATAATGAGATCACATCATTTCTGATGTATTTCCTTCTTTTGTGCATATCAACAAAAGAAAAACATGGTGAGTCAAAAAACTATCTATAAAATTTCTCCCATGGGGAGCTTCCTGCCGGAAAAGACTGAAAGTACTATATTTCCTTCTTTTGTGCATCAGAGCATATACTAAGACAAAAACTGTCTGCAACAATTTATCCTATTGGGAGCTTCCTGCCAGGAAAAAATTGTAGGAAAAAGTGTTGTAACCTTTTGTTTAAACCAAAAAATGTTCGAGTTTATAATTGAACTACAAAAAGATTTCTATTGTGGTAGATCCAGAAATGGCCTATGATAGTACTCATCAGCCTCTATCTCCTTTTTCCATGTTCCCCACTCCAATTTTATTCCTGCCTTTGAAAGTCTGTCCGCTTCCATGTTCCACTCCTTGTAGACATGTTGAGCGAAAGAGATTCAAAATTTGCAAGAGGTATGCTAACTTCTTCAAAAAGTGCATCTAGTGAGGTGTTTCTGCATCTCTAAATCTTATTGATCCAATTTATTACAACCAATGAGTCACCAAATACTTGTAATTTTTTGCAATTTCTTTCAATTGCAAAACACAGGAGAAGCTTCAAGGCCATGAGTTCATCATAATTGTTCATTCCAGATCCCAGCCCCATTGAGATTTTAAAGTGATGGTTGGATTTAGGAAGAGGGTGGCACCTCCCCCACATTTCAAATCTTGAGAGACACCATCAAAGAAAGCCCAAGGGGGTGTTTTTTTCCATTTGTTTAGGAATGATGATTCTTGGATTAGGGTTTTTTTTGTTTGGGGGAAGTAAGAAAGGATATCTAGTCCTTGCCTTGCTACTTCTTCTAGAGAGCTGGATTCTTCAAGGACGATGGCTTTATTTATGGCTAACAAATTCCTCGCATGTGGAGAAGCGGAAGGGCTCTTATCTGAGTAGTTTGAGGAGAAGATGACTAATCTTTCCAGGAATATTCCAATGTGGGGCCTTCCCAGTTAGATCTGGAGAAGGTGAGAGATTGTGAATGCTCCCATACTTGCTTGGAAAAATTCCAGCTTAGGAAAAGGTGGTTTTTTCTTTCCTCATTGTCTTTGCAGAGACTGCACCACCCGAGTCCTGCAATTTGTCTTTTATGGAGATGGTCCTAGGTAGGGATTTTATTTGCAAGAGTGCACCATATGAAGATTTTTTCCTTCATTGGACATTTGATCTTCCAAATACCCGACTGCCACCACTTTTGATTTTCCTAATAGTAATGTAAGTAGAGTTGTTGATAACCAGTTTTAGGTGTGTACTTCCGGTGTTGGGCATGCTCCCAGATCAACTCATCTGCTTTATCAGTTATCCGAATGTGTGAAGATTGTAGGGAAATAATATATTGATCCCATAGCCTGGACCATTGAGCTGGTAGTTCTAGATCCTGACTTTTCTTCCATCCTTGATGTGAGAGGTTTATTTAATTAGGATTTGTTATTTGGTTCAGGTAAAAAAACACTTTCTGATGAATCAATTGTATTATTTGAAATGGAAGTAAGTGATTTTGTGAGCATCCTGGCCATGGATCCGCTCCAATTCTTGATTTTGTACCATCCCCTACTTTCAAGACAAGCCCTTCTGAGATGAGTGGAAAATATTTGCATAAATATTTCCAAATGATTGAGCCATTTGGAAGACTTGTGTTTCCCATGTCTCTGATCCAATCCAGAAGAGGAGTTGGTGTTATGTATTTCTGGATGATGACTTATGTCCACAATATTTGGGTTGAAATGAGCTGCCACCCTGCTTTTGCAGCCAAGGAATTTGCAAAGAAAAAGATATTTTTTATACCCCATCCTCCTAGTGATTTTGGTCTGGCTATTTGGTCCCATTTTACCCAAGGGAGTACTGCTTGCTCTTTCTTCCTTGTCCATAGAAAAGTTGTGCAAATTCTCTTTGTCTTATTCAGAATTGACTTGGGGATCCATGCCAGTGCCAACCAATAAACTGAAATTGCTTCAAGGACTGATTTAATCAACACTAGCCTTCCAGCCCTTGAGAGCCATCTGTTACACCAATTGTTCACTCTGGATTCCAGTTTGGCTAATAGCCAGTTCCAGTCTTCTTTCTTGTAACAGTTTGGTTTGAGTCTAAAGCCCAGGTATTTAATTCCATCATCCAAATAAAACTGCTGATAGGGAAATAGCTCATGAAAAATCATCAGGGCTTCCTCTTCCAGGTTGAGTGTTGTGATTGAGGATTTCTAGAGGTTTATTTGCATACCTGTAGCTCTACAAAACTAAATTAAAATTTCTGAGAGTCTTTCTGCTTCCCTAATTGATCCATTGCATAAAATGAGAATATCGTCTACGAACAGAAGGTGTGTAATGTTTAGGTTTGTGGAAATCTTGATTCCCTTGAAAAGGCCTCTTCTTTTTGCATCTAGAAGGGATATACTTAGACCTTCTGCAACTATTAAGAAAAGCATAGGGGAAAGAGGAAATCCCTGTCTTAATCCTCTTTTAGAGTGGAAGAAGTGAGATGCTGCTCCATTGATGAGGATTGGGAAGGAGGCAGTCGTGATACATGCCAAAATCCATTTTATAAAAGAATAATTGAAGCCCAAATGTGTGAGGAGCATCCTTATGTAGATCCAGCTTACTTTGTCGAAGGCCTTGGAGAGATCAATTTTAAGAATAGCCCCATTTTATTTTTTAATCTTTTCACTGTGAAGGCCCTCCTAAGCAACCTCAATAGCTTCGTGAATTTGTCTATCTTCCAGAAATCCAAATTGTTCCTTTGATATGAGTTTTGAGAGTACCTTCCTGAATCTTTGTGCAATTATCTTAGTGACCACCTTATAAGTAATATTGCGTAGGGAGATAGGGTTGTAATCATCCAAGCTTTCTGGATTATCCCTTTTTGGAATTAGAGCTAGGAAAGTTGAGTTCAGAGGGAGATGGAGGATACCATTTACCCTTGTTTCCTCTACTAACTGTAAAAGGTTTGGACCAATAGTATCATACCTAGCCAGGAAGAATTCCACTGTCCACCCATCAGGTCCTAGGATTTTGTCCTTTTGAAAGCTGCTTAGGGTTGCTTTAATTTCCTCCTCTGAAACCTCTTCCATTAACTCCAAATTATCTTCTTCACTGAAGCTCTTTGGAAAAAAATGTGATATTTGGATTACTTCAACAATAGTTGCTGGATGATTTTATTTGAAGATGTTTATAAGATAATCCTTCCCTGTCTCTGCTAGGTCCTCAAAGGTTGTTGATGTCTCATTGTTTTCTTTCTTTAGCTCCCAGATGGTGTTTTGTTGTCTCCTGCCTTTTGCAAAAGCCTAGAATAATTTTGTGTTATCATCACCGCATTCCATCCATATTGCTCTGCATTTTAGCCTAAAGACCTCCTGTCTTTTCTTTAGGATTTTATTTATGGAGGCCTCTAATGAATAGAGTTTCTCCCTATATTCATGTGTGAGAAAATCCCCTCCATCTTTATTTTGGAGCTTTTTCAAATCCTCCTCAATTTGGTTGATTTCCTAATTGTCCCGCACTTTCTTTTTGTGGCCCAATCCTTGAGGAGTTATTAAATTCTGAGTAGATTTTGAGTAATGTGGACAGCAGCCCTTGTGCCATTCTCTGCTTGGTAAGGTAACCATTTGATGGAATGATTTAAAGTACCTCTTCATTTTTTAGCCAGGCAGAATAGAGCTTGAAGGGGTTGGCTGGCTTCTTTGGCTGCTTCTAGATTTCCAGGCAGATAGGTAAGTGATCAGATTCTACTCCATAATCCACCCATTGTTTGAACATAAAGTCCTCCGCCAATAGATCCTATGTTATCATAAATTTGTCCAACCACTTCATAATTATTTCTTCTCCCACCTATCTATTTGTCCATGTTGGTTTTAAAATTTGAGGATCTAGGTCTATCAGTTTTAATTCCAGTAAGATGTTGCTAAAATAGGAGGCTAAGGGGTCTACTCTCTCCTTTGGAACTCAGATTTCATGAGCCCCCATGGTGAAGTTTAGATCCCCTCTAATGATCAAATTCCTTTCTTTTAATAACCCAGATTTTCTGAAGGAGTCCCAGAATTCTGTTCTATGGATATAGGGCCCATAGATGTTTAAGATTGTTAGAGTTAGGTTTGTCTCCACCCAGCAAAAATGAGCCCCTAACCCTAGAGAGGACCCCCAGGTATTTGTACACCGAATACATGATTTCTTCCATCCTAATGCTAATCCTCCTGAGTTTCCTCTTACACTCTATGCTGTGAAGGAGTACGAAGGTGAGATTGAGGATAACATATTTTCTACTTCCAACTCCGACCCCATGGTTTCTTGTATAAGGATGACTTCTGGTGTTTGGACCGAGAGCATCCTCTTGAGGGAAAGTTTTTTCTAGGTACTTTCCAGACCCCTACAGTTGAGAGAGATAATTTTGATTCTAGAACCCCCTATGGGGCATGCACCACTCTAAGTTTCCCAAAGAGAGTTTGTTGTTTTCCATTTTCCTGATCCCTGGGGGTCTTGCTCTGTGCCATAGAGAGATGAGAAGGTATTCCTCTTCCTCTTCCTTTAGAGGGGCCGATGGGGTTTTCTCAAAGACCATTGGGAGGGATTTCTTGTTTCATCGAAGTTGGGATATCCCTTGACCTAAGATGGAAATGAACGGAGGGGGAGGAGCTAGAAGGTTCGGGTTTTGTGAGTGGTGGAGGGGCTGTCGAGGAAGGAGCCAAGGTTTTTGATCGAGAAGGAGAGGGGGAGCGGTTTGGGGTTGGTTCAAGGGAGGTTCTGGTTGGTGAGGGAAAGATCAATTTTGTGTTCTCATTTAAAGATAAAACATGTAAATTTTTGCTTAACGAAGAAGGATTCATACCTGATGAGGTAGGAGGATCAGTGTGTTGCTCCAACCTACATGCTAATTGAGATCCCATGATGTCTTCAGCAGCTAAGCCCTCAGCCTGATCCCGCGACTTTCCTAGTACTTCTGAGGCATGCTATCCTCCACCAGGCCCTGATCCATTGGGTCCTCTACTCCCCATCTGGACCATTTCTTCCTACCCAATGTCGAGGGAACGTAGTTAGGGAAGTTTTTAGCCTGGTTTCGTGTTTCATGACATTTGTGACATCTGAAAGGAAGCAATTCGTAATCTAACAGTTGCTTCCTTGTTTTGGTTTCCCAAATTAAATTTATGTGATCCTGGAGACTGGTCCTAATGTTCAAGGAGACCAATATTCTTTCTACCTTCCTTATTCTTGTTTGCTAGCAGGAGAGGTCTACCTTAATGAAAGTTCCTAGTGCTCATCCAATGTCACCGAGTGAGGCCTGGTTCCAAAATTCCCAAGGTAATCCCGAAATCCAAACCTAGACTGGAATTGTGTCAATCCTTTTTGTGTTTGCATTGAAAAGTGGTGTCCATTATTTCAGCTGGAAGGGGGTTGTCCCATATTCCATATTTTCTTAAGGACAAAATCTACATCTTCTTTGCAGTCGAAATAGAATCTGAAACATCCCTTTGCTAGTGGAGTGATTTCAGGGTCCTTTCCTTGGAAGCCCACCCAATTCTTCCGGACCCATTCATCCATTTTTCCTTGAGAAGGATTTCAACCTCTTATTTTCCCAACTAGAGCCATCCCTTCCATTTCTTGGGATTTTGCCAAGGATATATTGACTCCACAGACCAGGTTCACGGATCTACCAGAGGGATTTAGGCAACGATTTTTCTGTTTTTTGGTACCTAGTATGGTACCTTCTGAGCTTCTCTCTGTTGAGGCTGATTTTGCGCCTTCCCCTTCCTTGCTAGGGTCTGGTGATGGCCTGTTCAGAAACTCTTTTTGTGGCCCTAGGCTCTGCGCTTCAGGTTCGACTACGGGGGAGTGTTGTTCAAAAAATGAATCTATCTCCATGTGAATCTTGTTGTCCCACTGTGTTGGACATAGTTGTGGATTCGGTGGGAAGATTTCGTTGTGGATGATTAATGCATCGGCAGTGTACGGAGCTATACTGGAGGGAAAAAGAGTATACTGTGCTCCTCCTAATGAAGGGTTTAATGGTCGTGCTGCAAAGTGCCCAAGATCCCCCTCCTCAGCAAATGGCGGTGTAACCAAAATCCTAGTTCCACTCCCAACTGGCAGTCTCTCCAGCCTATCCTGAACCGATGCCGAAGACGGGATTTCGGTGATTTATGGAATTGAGAAGATTGTGATCCCTTGCCATGGTTCGTCCATGTAATCCACTATCTCATCTCCTATAGGTAAGCCTTCACCAAAATCCATGCCGATCGAGACATATTTACTGCCAGGTAAAAAAAATAAAATATAAAACCTCCTTCACCCTTCGTTCTTCGATGCTGCCCTCCATTAAGTCCTCCTCGTCCACAGTGGAGCCCCTGCGGGTTCCAACCTACTCTTCTTCCATAGACCGCAGGCCACAGAAAAATTTCCCCCCTTTGGTAGGGTAGTAACACTTAATAAGGTATCAATATGATTCAAAATGTAATGTTCAATAAATGTCACCTATATGTTAGTATCCAACTAGGTTAATAAAAACTCGTTAGAGCTAACTAATGGGAATATGGTAATTTAAGCTACATGATTTTATTCTATGAGAGTAAAATCTTAGAAATGATACAAACCATTAGTGCTTAGTTAATAATATAAAATTAAATTTAATATTATTAAAACATAAATAGTTTCATCCCATCTTTAATATGGCATTGACAATGCTTTGGACTATTTGGTTGTGTGTCAATGATATTGCATAATCACGTGCCAACGTGAATGTTTTCTTGTGAAAACTACATATTCTCGAAAGATGCAAATGTTTCCCCCAAAAATACTTTGTATATCCCATGGCCTTAACCAAACTACTTAGTTTGGCATGCATACTCTATTTTTTTAGTTTGGATGCCTAACCCAATTTCAATAATGTTAAAGGATCAATGTGTATCCCTAAATCTCTCATGTCGTACAAACTATGGTGTACGCAAGATGATTGTTGACCATTTTTTTGCATTATAGATGTACCACTAGATCCCATCTAGTTAATTGGAAGGATAATGAAAACAACAAGAAATATATTTTACTATGCTATGTTAACAAATCATGAAAGTGAACATGAACATAGAAGAGAATAGAAAAAATGTAACTTGCCCTACTTAAAAGATCATCCAAAATTTAATTGGAAGAGAAAGAGGAATCGAAGTACCAATCATTTTACACACAAGACAAATAAAAAAAACCTTCCTTAAAATACCTAATCCTCACTTACAAAACTATGTAGAAACACTTCTTGGTCTACTTGATTAATTAAATGACTGAAATAAACCATTAAACTAAACAACATTAAACTAATGCAAGCAAATATGGTGGATGGGAGAGAAAGGATATTATATTACAAGTAGAAATTATTACACTTATAAATCCATAACTTTGAGTGGATATATGGATCCATTTCCTTTCTCCTTTGGTTTGTTCATGTTTAATGATCTCTCTAGTCCAAAGTTTTTCATTGTCTTGAATGGTTATTGTCAAACCTCCACAAGAAAATTGGGCAAGTGAATACAAAGGTGAAAAGTGAGCACTTTGTGTGAAGATAAAGAAATCTATGTAAGAGAATATTAAACCATCCAAGATCCAAGGCCTATCCAAAACTATCAATCCCATGTGCAGGAGGAATTTTTATAAGCTCCTTGGTATTTCTAGGTTTTAACATTAAGAATAGGTCCATATTCTCGAATAACCCATAGATATCTATGGTTTTGGCACACCAAGAATGATCAAAGTGGGGTAAATAAATTTTGGAGAATTCCTTGATTAATTTTGACCAAATCATAGGGGTACAACTTAGTATTAGCCATTTTCCATTGTGTGCACAATTTTTGAGGGAAAATATCCACCCATCCTCAAATTCAAGGAAAATTGGTGGCATTTCCAAAGTCTTGGGGGATATTATTATTCTCCATAATAAATAGACCACATGACAATGAATTCCATGGTTCATTGAATATGAAGTATTATAATAATATATTCCCATTATTGTATGAGGTTGATATAGGATTGCATGGCCAAGAAATGTAATGCTTTCTCTTCATAAAAATGAATTTTCAAGCATATGGAGAAATCACAATCTAAAACCTCCTGTAAACACATCAAATGGAAATATAACCATCCTTTCTTTCATGGGTCATGCATATCCATGCCTATGTATGATTCAATTCAGTCGCAAGACTAAAGAAAGTGAGGTCCCAAAGATCAAGGGACTTAGACAAGTGTTAGGAACTTAAATGTTGTTATAAAAGAGATTTAATTCAAGGTTTTTTTGTTGGATGAGAGGAACCATAGATTCCCAAGGTTTTCAATAGAATTTGGAAGACTAACACCCCAAAGTATGTTTCTCCACATTTGGTAATGAGTTGGAATTGGACATGAGAAAATACATCCAGTCGAAGATATTAATTAAAATCCTCGCATGATGTGAGGTAACTCACCAATAATGAAAGTAAAAATTGATTGAGGTACTGATAAACTCCTAACACTTGGAATATATCCTTTAAAGTTGAACTCTAAAATTAACCATTTAGTGATGGATGGATGATGAAAATCCACTAACAAATGGGAGGAATTCACCAACGAGGAAAGTGGAACTCATTCGAGCCTCTCGATCAACCTCCTATTGAAAATGTGCCATGGTTGATAAGAGTAGATATATTGGAGGAAGGATAATGATGAATCCCTTCAACCAAAATGAAGTAAGAAGATATCCAATGAATGATAATGAAAAAAAATACACTTAAGTGAATTGTGCAGACATAAGAAGGGTGTGTTAGACATCTCTTTAAACATAAAAACTGAGCAAATACTGACATCACCAACATCCACTTCAAAGAAAACCATGGTGGAAATATGACTCAACAAAATGTGTGGAAGGGACATCCCTTTATATGGGTTTGAGTAATGGTAGGAAAATGGGAAAACATAATCTCAATTTTGACAAATTAATTTGGCTTTGAGACAAGTCCATCACCGTGATTATCAGGTGGAAGGACCCAAGTGGGTAATTCTATGCATACACTTTGATAAAGGTTGACACTTGGATTCCTAAATAAGAGTTGGTGGGACTTAACAAACTGAAAAAAGCCCTAATTTCATAGTAGTTCCCTTCTTTCTCCCTATTTTTTTTGTTCCAATATTTTTTTTTTTGGCTTTCAAGGAATGAGAGAGTCAAGAGAAGACGAGGGTGTTCGCATTTGGAAAAATTAAGTTCTCAACTGAGTAAGAGACTATATGACATAAAGAAGGAAAAACCATAGTTTCACAACAATCTATGAATACCAAGCACACGTTTCCTAAAAAATGGAAATTGTTTGCATGTAGATAGTGCGACAAAGACAAAAGGAAAAAGTGAAAGGAGGAAATGGGAAACACAAAATTATGGGTGAAAACAAACAACAAAATAAAAAAGGTAAGATCAAATGCAGTAATCACTAGAAAGAGAGAAGAAAAATAATGCAACACACACTTGAAACTTAATCAAGAAGGGATCATGTTCCTATGGGGAAAACTTAGGATGGGTTCCAAATTGAAAATTAGTGTTAATATAGGGTAACCTATCGTATAAAGGTTTCATTGTCAATTGCATGTATATTTGAAGAAGTGAGTTGGGATAACAAACCATCATCATATAGGGTGGATGTTGTGGATTAAATATCACAAAATAAAATAAAAAATTTAAAGAAGAAGTAACTCCATGCCTTGAGAATAAAATAAAGAGAGTGAATAAGAATCCTCTTTGAGGGGAAAACATCTATTTAAAATATATCAAATGCATAAGGTGAGAACTCTAAAAATACGTCTCCTTCGTATATTACAAAGGGTAAAATTACAATTATGTTTATAGCAAACCAATAAAGACAAACCTAATATAATAATAAACATTTACTATCACAATATCTAGGTCTTAACATTCCCCTCCCCTTCAAGAAAGTGATAAAATTTGAATAACGATGGATGTTTCTACATGAAGAATGCATCTTCCCATGTAGCCTCTTCTATTGGCAGTTCTTCCACTTAATGAGTTAGTCAATGTTGGATAATTAGGGAATTATATAGATTAGAGAGATAATGATTCCAAGAAGAGGCGATGTCAAGAGACGCTATTACAACACTTGATCATAAGCTAGCATAACATATTATAAAATACATCAAAATGAATTGAGGCATATTGTTGATGTTTGTAGCTCGGATAGGAACTTCCAAACAAGTTTAGTGTCAAATGTGTGTGAAGTCATCTAAGTCAAATCTATTTCATAATTAACTTTCTTAATAAAGTTAAAGTCTTATGTTTGTTGTTGAGTAGATAATAAAGTATATTTTCAGTGGATTAGTAATTTAGGATAATATCAACCATAGATCTCACCGCGATATTAGTCTTTTGGTAAATTAGGTATTCAACTAATGTATAAAGGTAGGTCAAGTTAGAGGGTAAATACACATTCATTATTCATGAAGACAATTTTTTCTAAAGATGAAGAAAGAGGTAGAGTAAGAGAGAAAAATAAGGTAGCAGAGAGAAGATTGATCTACGATGATTGCAGGTTGAAGAATATAGTAGCAACAATGATTTTGTACAGTTGTACAAAATTATGTATAGTGTACAAACCTGTCCGTATGGATCCATACAATCATATAGATGAGGCGTACATGTTGTACAATTGTACATACACATTAGAGCAGAAATAAATTCTCAAATTTGTTTCGCCGTTTTTCTTTAGCAGTAAGCAAAAAAATTGTTTTGACGTGTCCTTCTAAGTTTTGAGTATTTAATGATAAACTGATTTGAAGGAGAGATTGTGTGTATTATTCCTATGTTGTTTAATTCAAACTATACGTTTGATAATTTCATGTTAATAAATATTTATTTCTATTGTTGAATAAAGTTCACTTTTAATTTATTTGATTAAGAGAAATATAGGACAACAATCACCTAGTGCTTGGTAATTTTATATGGTATCAAAGCTAGTATGTTTCAGAAGATCAAAAGAGTAGGAGTTTGTTTGTAGATCAGATATGGAATCAACAAGCCTAGGGTTTGAGGATAGATTGGATCATGCCTCAAATTTCCTCTCATGGAATGTCGAGGTAACTCTTCTATTGGAGGAGAATGACCTTTGGGATATTTTCAAAGATGTGGTAACCCCGTTGAAATCCACATCTATTGGAATCTCACAAGAAGAAAAAAGTAAGAACTAGGTAGATGATCATGGATTCTATAAAGGATCATCTAATCCCTCACATATTCGAGAAGAAGACGATGAAGAGGATATTTGATTCCTTGGTTAGTCTTTACTAGAGTGAAAACATTAACAAGAATATGATATTGCACAACAAGATCGGATCTATGGGGAAAGATCAGAGACCGTTACCAGTTATCTAATGAAGGTCACAAAGACTCATGACCATTTTGTCATAGTTGTGGAGAAGGTTGAAGACAAAGAGTTAGTAAATAAGGAAATGAATGGATTCCCACCTCAATGGGAAACATTTGTCTAGGAATTTTTTTCTCAAGAAAACCTTCCCTCCTGGGAAATCTTGTGGGTTGATTGTATCTACAAGGAAACTGCAATGGATTCAAAGCCTAGCAAACATGGAGGTGATAGTGACCATGCCCTAATTGAGTTGGAATATGGATAACACTAAGAGGTGGGGGGGGGGGGGGGAATCAGATTGTTAACTTTTAACAATTTAAATCACTTTTTAATTTATGCATTAAAACACATGATCAATAATAACACACAGAACACAAATTTATCGTGGAATCCCAATTGGGTAAACGACCAATACTTTCTATTACTGGAAAATTGTGTTTACAATTATTTTCTTCTTGCTTCTACAAACAAGGATGGTATTACACCCTTATTTACCATAAAATATTAGAAGGAGGCTTCGACCCCCTGGTTTTATCAACTACTACTGAAAGGATGCTACAACACCATGTTTACCAACTACCACTGGAAGGAGGCTATGACCCCCTAGTAAGCATGTTGCTTACCCTAGTGCCTCCCAAGCTCCCTCATATGATAATTTGATCTCCGAATTTACTTCAATCGATCCGACAATTGAAATTGTAGAGACAATTTATCTCACTCATCATTCTATCTATAAATACCCTCTAACACGTTTTCTGTGAATGCATATCTTCACCATTGCGCATTTTAATTCTTAGATCGTGTCTCTTCATTAAAAATCAATTCTTCATTTTAACAATTCTTTAACTCTATTTAGGTTTATCAGTCATACGTTTCTGCAATAAAATCTTACCAGGCTTTCCTCTCCGCAATAATAATTCTTCACCAGAAATTCTTCCGAATTTTCCTTTTTCTGCAATAATATTTTCGCAATAGATCCTTTCTGCAACCATCCTGAGCCGTTGATCCATTTCAAACTCTTTCCTATCCATCGATCTAACACATAGATTTCCCTCTATAATCATATTTCCATAATTTCCTTAGCTTTCCGCAATTGTCTTTTCGCAACAACGTTTCTGCACCATTGATTTCTTGCAAACTCTTCCCTGAGCATTGATCTGATATCAGATTGAAGCGAATAATTATTCGCTTACAAAAATAATATTACCAAAATACTTGGAATATTAAATAAGCCATAATAATATATAAATTGATGATAGAATAGATATGATGATAGATTACAAAGTGAGTGCCATATATATATTAATCGTAAAGGCACTTTGTATACTATCCATGAAAGGATGCGTCATTTTAGAATTGTTTACTAATAACTATTTATTAATTATTAATATCAATATGTATTAATATTAATAATTAATTTTGATCTTTAATAGTTATTATTAATTATATAATAGTTATTTAGTGATTATTTATTATATATATTTTTGTTCATTACATTACCTCTCCCTTAGAATTGCTTTGTTCTCAAAGCACAATTATGGAAGACCTTATCCCTTGTTCTAGCTCGTAACGCTTTCTCATGACATTGTGTGTTGGTAGTTGCAACATTTGACGAAATAAGATGATACTTTATTTTAAACATTGTGTGGAAATTACTTTCTTTTAAACATTGTGTGGAAATGTTGCGTTAGTTGTGAATTCATCCATCCAAGATATACCCTTAACATAATTATTTGCGGATCGATTGTCAAGAGTTGTCGATTTTGTCTTTTCTCTTTGTAGGAATAATACTGGTAATTTTCCTTTTTATTTTTTCATCTATCATAATGACTCTTGTGATTTGGATCGTGATAAGGAACTCGAATTTCCTATGAAGTGTTTACTAGAACTTCAACTTTTGGTGCTTCTAAGGATTTTTGTAATTGTTTTTCGGAACCATTTTTTGTTGATGTTCGTAGCGATGTGACAATAAGATTTTTATTTTGTACTTTGACGAGATTTGCATTGTTTCCCTTTTCTGATGTTTGAATTTGACCCTTTGATGACTTCTCTATTGCGTTAGTCATCGTTTCTGCTTTAATTTGATGTTGGTTGTATCGACTTCTGTGATTTGGGTGATGATAAGGTATTTGAGACATTTCTGGAACCCATGTATAAACTTTAATTGTTTGTGATTCTTGCGATTTACTAATTGATAATAAATCTAAGGATTTTTTTAACTTTTCATTTTTTTATTTTTTTATTTGTTCAGTCAACCCTTGATTCAAAATTTTTAAGCGAGAATTTTCTTCAATTTTTTGTAATAGTTTCTTATTGAAATCATTTTGAAGACCCACTTCCTTTTTTTGGAATTCCTCTTGGCTTTCCTCTTGCGATCTGTTTTCCCTTTTTAATTTATTAATCTGTGCGATCAAGTCTTGACTATGATTCTTCAAACGAGTAATTTCTTCATCCTTACTAGCGATAATTTTTTCAACTTCTTTCTGCTTCTTTTGTTCTGACTTCTGATTACCCTGTGAGATCATCTCTGATATCTCATGGAATTATTCAGATGTTGGAGGTTCTATTTTTGACTTCATTGTAATATATTGAAATGTGATTCTCTTTCGCTTACAGGAAAATGTCATAAAATTCTTTTTGACATTTAAGATGAAAGTCCCCAATGTTTTTATCCAGGGTAAACCCAAAATTATGTCACCGTCAAAGCTCCATAAGGAACTAACAATGAATTTCGATGTGACCATATAATCTCCAACACTCAATTGTAAGCCACTTATTTCAGTTCGTTTTTTGTCCAAAAAGTCTAGCTCTTCCCTTAAATTTGACTCAGGAATCACTAAATGGTTAGCAAATTCAGTACTAATATAATTATTTCTTTCAACAGGTGCAATGGAAATGGTGATATCGTTCCTTGCAAGTGTCCCTTTAATTCTAAATAATATTTCAACATTTTTTTGTAAGGTGATAGGAAAATTTTGCTTCCTTTCAATATTAAAATCCATATTCTTGAGTTTTCATTGAAGTTTAATCAATATCTCCTTATTTTTTTCCAATAGTTTGTAAAAATGTCAGTAGATTGGGTGGTTGGGAGGAATGAGTGTTACCTTCCCCACCTAAGTTCAAATCTCACTTGCTTTTTAGTAGCAATTATTATGCACCCTTTTTATATTTTTTTTCCCCTTAAGTTTTGTAAAATGTGAGTAGATTGGGTGGTTGGGAGGAATGAGTGTTACATTCCCCACCTAAGTTCAAATATCACTTGCTCTTTACTAGTAATTATTTTGCACTTTTATATTCAAACTCAAACCCACTTTAAGAAACCAGGTGTGGTTTCACTTTTACCCTCTCTCTTTTTTTTCCCTTTTACTTTTATCTTTTCTTTTTCTTAACTTTTTTTTCCTTTGTTTTTTTTTACGTTTTTATTTTTCTTTTGGACAATGTCCAATATTTTAGGGAAGCCCTAAAATAAGGCTATAAGCCAAAAATAAGACAAGGTCTGAGAATTAAGGCCAAAGGCCCAGATCAGGCAACGAGGCTCTGATACCACTTGAAGTGAATAATTATTCGCTTACACAAATAATATTACCAAAAGACTTGGAATATTAAATAAGCCATCATGATATATAAATTGATGATAGAATAGATATGATGATAGATTACAAAGTGAGTGCCATATATATATTAATCGTAAAGGCACTTTGGATACTATCCATGAAAGGATGCGTCATTTTAGAATTGTTTACTAATAACTATTTATTAATTATTCATTATTAATTATTAATATCAATATGTATTAATATTAATAATTAATATTGATATTTAATATTTATTATTAATTATATAATAGTTATTTAGTGATTATTTATTATATATATTTTTATTCATTACACAGATGAGGATTGCAGATTGCGGATTTGCGTTTTGAATTTTCTCAAAATGTCCTTCTGCAATTTCCTTTCCGTCAGATACTTTCCGCATCGTTGGTTTCTTGTAGACTCTTTCCTGATCGTCGATATTAGATCATATGAGGATTGCGGATTATGGGTTTTCCAAATTTTTTAAAATTGATTCTACAATTTTCTTTCCACAATATTTCTTCCGCTTTGTCGATATCATGCAAACTCTTTCCTAATCGTTGATCTTAGATCAGATGCAAATTACAGATTGTGGATTTTCCAAATTTCTTAAAGTGCTTCCGCAAGATTTCTTCCGCACTATCGATCTCATGCAGAATATTTCCTAAATGTCGATCTTAAATCAAATTTGGATTGCGGATTGCAGGTTTTCCAAATTTCTTGAAAATGCTTCCGTAATATTTTTCCGCACCGTCGATCTCTTGCGGATTCTTTCCTGGCCGTTCATCTTCTGGATTGTGGGTTGCAGATTGTGGATTCATAAAATATCAAAAGTTTACTTCCGCAACTCCCTTTCCAAAATTTTTTTTCCACACCATCGATCTCTTGTGGATGCTTTCCTGACCGTCGATCTTATGGATTGCAGGTTTTCATATTTTGTTCAAACTACTTCCGTAATTCCTTTTCCATATTTTTATTTCTACATTTCTTCTAAACCGTCGATTTCATTGCGGGTTCACTCTTGATTGTCGATCTATGATCAAATGCGAATTGCAGATCTTCACTTTTCTTTGTATGGAAATCATTCACCATCATTGATTTCTTTGCGGATTTAATCCTAAACATTTATCTACGATCAAATGCAGATTTTTGTATCTTCTTATAGACCATTGATATCCATCTCTCAAATGATTTGGGCCGTCCAAATTTTCTTTGGCGCTTCCACTACTTTATTTGCGGATCCATCCAAATCTTCTTTGCGCTTCGGCATGTTATCTTCCACTGCTCGTTTCACGGATATTTCCCTTGTCATCAATCTATAAACTAATCTTTGGAATTTCTTTGTCATCCATATTTTCTTTGGTTATTCCTTTGTTATTACTGAACTTATTTGACATCAATGACAACGATTTTCAACAATCTCCCCCTTTGAAATTGATCGCAACTCCTTAATTTTCTCCCACTTTGACATTAATGACAAAGGTTTCTTCTTCCTGACAGCTCCCCATGACATGATGCCCTTTTGTCCTTTTTTATTCATTGTAAGGAGATTAATCCCATACTTTTCCTAAGATGCTCAAATGATTCTTTGGGTAGTGGCTTTGTGAAAATATCAAGTACCTGTTCTTTGTTGTCAACATATTCTAGTTTGACAACCTTTTGTGACACTTGATCTCTTAGAAAGTGATATTTTATTGGTATGTGCTTTGTCTTGGAGTGCATGATAGGGTTCCTTGATATATTTATGGCACTCGTATTGTCACAACTTATCACTATTGGATCTTCATATTTTACAGGTAAGTCTTGTAATGTCTGTTTCATCCAAATGACTTGAGTACAACATGATGCAGTAGCAATATATTCAGCCTCTGCTATAGATAGTGATATGGAGGATTGTTTCTTGTTTAGCCATGATACCAAACAATTTCCTAAAAATAATGTTGTCGACTGGTATTCTTTCGGTCCTCAACACTTGCTGCCCAATTTTCATCAGTGAATGCCTTTAGAGTGAAGTAATTGCTGTTGGATACCATGATCCATAATCCATAGTACCTTTTATATATCTAAGAATTCTTTTTACTGTAGCCACATGTGTCTCTGTTGGGGTTGATTGGAATTTGGAAACCAAATATAGAGCCTGCATTACATCTGGTCTAGTCGATTTTACATATAATAAAATACCAATCATTGACCTATACATAGTATGATCCACTTCTAAGGACTCATCGTTCTTTCTTAATTTACAACTAGTGACCATAGGAGTACTAACAGGTTTGGATTCTTCCATTTTGAACTTCTTTCTTTGATATACTTAGTTTGAGAAATGAAAATCCCTTTTTCTGATTGAGATACTTGTAAGCCTAGAAAGAATGTTAGTTCTCCTAACATTGACATTGCAAATTATTTCTTTATTTTTGATGCAAAGTTTACACTCAGAATGTTTAGATCACTTCCAAATATGATATCATCTACATAGACTAACACAATGATCATATTTTCATTTTCAAACTTTATGTACAAATTACTATTAGTGGCCCCTCTTTTGTATCCTTCTTGTTTTAAATATTTGTCAAGTCTGGAGAACCATGCCCTTGGAGCTTGTTTAAGGCCATAGAGCTATTTCTTAAGTTTTCACACATAATTTATGTTGACAAGAGAAAACCTTTAGGCTTCTCAATATAGACTTCTTCTTCAAGTTCTCCATCAATGAATGCATGTTTTACATCCATTTGATATACCTTAAAGTTTTTGTATCACACAAAAGATAAGAACATCCTGATGGCTTCAAGTCCTACCACGGGTGCAAAAGTTTCTTCAAAATCAATGCCTTCTACTTGAGCATATCCTTTACATACTAACCTAGCCTTGTTTCTTGTCACATGACCATGCTCATTGAACTTGTTTTTAAATATCCATTTGGTTCCAATAACATTCATATCCTTAGTTCTTGGGACAAGTTCCCAAGTTTGGTTCTTTTCTATTTTATCAAGTTCTTCATTCATAGAAATGACCCAATCCTCACTTTTACAAGCTTCTTTAAATGTTCCGGGTTCTATTATCAAAAGTAGTGCTTGTTCTCCATCAATTAATTTTATTCTTGTTTTAACTCCTGATTCTTTGTCACCAATTATTTGATTTTTAGGATGATTTTTTTGGACGCACCTAGATGGTGTCTTTGTGTTTGATCTCGAGGAATATTCATTCTCATTTTCATGTGATTCTTCTTCCTCTACTATTTCTTCTTCTTCTTCTTCTTTAGAATGATCTTCCTTTTGTGTACTTTCTTTCTTTCTTTTATCATCTACTTTTTCATCATCCACACTTCCTTGAATTTGTATTCTTCTTGGTTTAGTATCATCAACAATTACATTCACACTTTCTATTATCTTGTGTGACCTTATATTATAACATCTACATGCCCGTTTGGTGGAAGAATATCCAAGAAACTTTGCCTTCATTGGTTCTAGAGTCAAACTTCCCTAGATTATCATCATCTCTTTTTATGTAGAATTTACTTCCAAAGGCTATAAAATATTTAACTGAAGTCAGTTTTCCAAACCATAGCTCATAAGGAGTTTTGTCACTATTCACTCTGAGTTGTCCTCTGTTTTGTACATACACAGTTGTATGTAACGAACATAAATAAAGATAATAATTAAATAATTAATAGTTGATAGTTAGGTTATTAGGAAAAGAAATGTCTCTTAAACATCAAGTGTCCAAGCAATATTTAAGGCCAAGACATAATTGTAACCTATCATCTTTTATCTATTATATCATCAATACAAATATATTATTATGGCTTATTTGGTTTACCAAATATTTTAGTGAATTCATTGTGTGAGCGAATATTTATTCGGCTCTTGGTATTAGAGACTCATTCACTGCATTGCCACCACCCACGCCTCCTCTTGCTCCCTCCTCTCACGCAACAATTCTTCCCTTTTCCCCTATCATGCCACAAAATTATCTCTCGCCATCTTCCTGTTGCACTCCACTCCTCTAGCCTACCTTCTCCATCGTTCCCCCCTCTCACGCAACACTTATTCCCTTCTCCCACACCGCGCCACACAACTCTCACTCGACTCTCGACCCTCCGTGATCCGACCCTTAAACACCCACTTCAGAGTTTCTCTGTGCACTTGGTCTTTGACCAGTCTTGGCTTTTGGCCATTTTTAGATTTCAAATGAAAGGAAGAAGATTCAGAATTCACCTAGATGCTCCTCATATCTCCTTCTCACAGCCCACAAGTCATTCCTTCACTCACGCAACCATTCATCCCACGTTCCTCTAATCTACTCTCAACCCTCATTACCACATCCTCTCGGCCACCTTCTACACCTCCGTTCTAAACTCCCATACAATCATGTCTCCCCTCCTCACTCTATGCAGTCACCTTTCCTCACACCCCTTCTACACATTCATGCCATCTCCTCGCATGACCTTTCTCTCCCTATCCTCTATGTCCCTCCCTTGTCTACGTTCGTTGCTCCCGTCGCGATTATCCCATCCCTCTCACTTGCTCACATGCCCTCCTTCCTGCGCAACCCTTACAGCTCCCTGGTTGTGCAGCTCCTCCAGCTATTGCACCCTCTCCACGTCCCCTATCCCATACTCCCCTATCTGCACTACTCCCCATCCTCCTCACCACCACCAAATCCACCTCCATCTACCTTTCCACCACCAAGCCACCATGCAGGCCCTTCCTCCACGCTGTCACCACCGCCGCCTCCTCCACCACAAACCAAAACAAAAAAAATTATATATATTTTTAATATATTAATATATTA
>LPNX010028282.1:83477-124249 GCA_001517045.1 Pseudotsuga menziesii
TATAACTATTTTATTAAAACTATTATTATTTTATTAAAATAATTATTATTTTGGAATAAAAAGAAAAGAAAAAAAGGTTATTTAACCTAATACAAAGAGAATAGAATCGAATAAAATCGAAGACCATATATACTCCAGATGACCATCTAGTGTCGAAGAAATCAGAGATCATGGAATCTGGGTTGCGACTACAAATAGAGAAATTAGAAGCCAAGTGAAAGCGTTATCGAAAATAAAATGAATAATTACGAGACATTAATATGAAATCGGAAGTCATGATTAAATTACATGAGGTACGAGACCAATTCAATGAACACAGAATTTTCGACCAGAAAAATCATATAGAAAAATTGTGTGCGCAAGTTGAGGAATTAAAAGAGGAAAGTGATTTCAATAAAAAATTAAAAAAACAAGATATAAAGAAAGAAATAAATGATTACAAAGTAGAAATAATACGCTTGAACAAAATCGTTAACGACAAAGATAAAGAACTGACACACATATGACATAAATTAGAAGATTAAGAATCAATGATCGACTAGTATCAACAACAAATAAAATTTCTTCAACAACAAAATGGCGACTCTAAAAAGACTCACAAGTTGGAGATTGCTAAGAGTAATTAAGCACTATCCAACAATTCCGAAGAAATTTTCAGATTAAGAAATCATAACAAGACACTAGCCACAAAAATTAAGAAGTTGAAAAGTAGTTGGAAGACAAAACAATCTACGAAAGACATTGAAGGAAAAATTTTAGACAAACAGGAAGAAAATCGCTGCATCAAAAGGCATAACCAAGATCTTAAGGAACAACTTAAGAAGTCTGAAGATGACAGGAAATCACATGTAGAAGTGATTAAGAAGTTTCAAATTGATAACATGCAGTTAGAAAACAAGTTGGAAAATATACAGAACGAAACCTTAAAACCTCAAGAGACGAAAATACAACTTCCCGCTCAGATCAATGCTCAAAAGATGACACTCGTAAAAGAAAGTGACATTGTGAAAATACCCAATTGACACCCCAACCATAAAACACCGATATTCTAAAAAGTGGGAAATGTCGAAAGATAACTGTACTAATGTGATCAAAGTTCTGACGACAGATCAATAGGGAATCCCAACAGTTATGCTCAACAACAAATCAATTTGGGATGGATTGACCCATCCGCATATCGAAAGTTATGCTCTACAGTTAGCAGTTCATATCGACATGTTTCATCAGCCACAACATTGCAAAGAATGATCCGCCGACATTATAAGGCTTTGAGGACAAAAAATTTCTAAGAGAGTGGCAATGTAACAAACATAAATAAAGATAATAATTAAATAATTAAATAATTAATAGTTGATAGTTAGGTTATTAGGAAAAGACGTGTCTCCTCAACATCAAGTGTCTAAGCCATAATTAGGGCCAAGACATAATTGTAACCTATCATCTTTTATCTATTCTATTATCAATACAAATATATTATTATTATGGCTTATTTATTCGACTCACTGTATATATTGCTTCTCTCCAATAGCCATCGGGAAGTTTTGCTTCATTAAGCATAGTTATAACTGCTTCTTGGACTGTCCTATTCCTTCTCTCAGCTACTCCAATTTGCTGAGGATTTTTTGCTGCTGAGAACTGTCTCTTGATTCCATGTTTTTCACAGAACTCATTGAAATCATTTGAGGTGAATTCCCCACTATTATCTGATCTTAGACATTTAATCTTTCAATTTATTTCATTTTCAACAAGAGCTTTGAAGGCTTTGAACTTCATAAAGGCTTCTAATTTTTCTTTAGGAAAAGTCACCTAAGTCATCCTTGTATAGTCATTGATTAATAACATAAATTAATATTCTCCTTGAAGGCTTTTAGTCCTTGTTGGTCCACAAATATTAGTGCAAATTAATTCTAATGGTTGGTTGGTTGTATGTTCTTTCACCTTGAAGTTTTCTCTTGTTTGATTCACATGAAGACAATATCCACACACATGATTTGGTGTTTTTATGATTTTTTCCATATTTCTTACAGCTCTCTTCTGACTAATTCTTTCAAGATTGTCAAAGTTCAGGTGCCCCATCCTTCTATGCCATAACAAACTTTCATAAAATTGGCTCATATAACATTGTTTTTCATTTTCTAGAATATACACATTGCTTGGAGTTCTCACAACAGTTCCAACAAGTTTTCCTGAATCTTTTCTTCTGATTTCACACTTCTTGGAATCAAATATACATATGTCTCCTTCATGTTTGACTCACACTCAAAAGATTAGGTTTTAAGTTTTCTACAAGTAGAACATTTTCAACATTCATCTTATCTCTAATAACTATTGTACCCTTTCTAATTATTTTAGAGGATAGATTATCTCCAAAGGTGACCTTTCCTTTTTGCTTCCTTTATAGGATTAGGAATTTAGTTGGGTCACCTGTCATGTGTTTTGAGCATCCACTATCCATATGCCATATATTTTGTTTTTTTGTAGCACATAGAGCTAATGAACATTCCACGTCACTCTTCCTTTTCCAAGCTATCTTTTTGTCTTTTTAATTTTGAGGTGTCATCCCTAGGAGTTACTAGTTTACATTTTCTAGCAATGTGTCCCTAATTACCACATTTGTAGCATTACGTACTATAACTCTGTAGAGGAGCAAAAGAATTGTAGTTTCTTCCTTTTGGATTGTTTTTGGTAATATTTTTCTTATAGACAGAAGTATGTAATGTAATCCCTTTCTTCGTAGAAGTCTTTAGTTTACAATTTCTAGCCATATATCCAAAATTGTTACAGGCATAACAATCTACTAAAAAGAGTTGATGATGTTTACTTGTCACTGGTATTTTAAGCATCATATCTGTTCTTTGTAATGGAGAAGCAAATTTCTTACTTTCTTCTCTTTTAATTTGGCTCATGAGTACAACAACATAACTTCTTTTATTTCCATCTTGATTTGTGCAAGAAAAATATCCAGGTTTTTCTTTGTCAAATCCTAATCCAGATTTATCGCTTGATGGTCTTTGGACACTTATAATTTCATCTAAAGTCCTTGAGTTATTTTCATACCTTGATTTGATATATTCTTCATCCATTTTCTTTATAAGTTGCATAATGTCTTGTTCAATCCTTCCATATTCTTGCATTTTATTTTTGAGTTGTTTTTCTAGATTGTTTTCAGTCCTTTTGATTTCTAGAACTTGATTTTTTAAGTCAGCGATCGTTCTCTCCGAAAATTTGTTTTTCTCTTCAAATTCTATCATGTGAGTTTTTGATTTCTTGTACATCTTTTTATATTTCTGTAATTCTTCATGATCATTTATAAGTTCTGCTTCAAGATCTGTTACACCTTCTATTTATTCTCCACATATTTCACTTTCGAAACCCATGAATATGACTTCAACATCTTCACTTGTTTCATCATCTTCACTATATTCTTTGAAGTAAATGTTTTTCTTATTTTTCTGAAACTTATTCTTGTATATGATCTTATTCTTTTGATCCTTCTTATGAAAACAAGGTTCTTCATTATCACTATCCTCTTGTTTTGGGTAAGGACACTTTTTGGCAAAATATCCAATCATTCAACAGTTAAAAAATTTCAAGGGTATCTTCCCTTTGTACTTGCTAGTGCCTCCCTCAAGTATCTTGATGAAGAGAGATTCCTCATCATCTAGGTCCTCGGATTGGATCTTGGATACAGCCTTAAAAGCTGCTTCCTTATTTGATGATCCATTTTGTCTTGTTCTCATCTCATAGGTAGTGAATATCCCATGTAGTTCATCTACTGTCATAAGTTTAAGATCGGCCAGTTCTTCTAAAGAAGACACCTTTGAGTCATACTTCATTGGCAGGGTTCTTAGTACCTTCTCGACTACTTTTTCTTTAATTTCTCCTCCAATGCCTATAATGGCATTAACAATTTCATCTACTCTTAGACAATATTATGCAATATTTTCTTCCTCTTTCATTTTTAGGTTTTCAAACTGACCTTTGTAGGTCTGGATTTTGGATTCCTTGACTTTGGAAGTTCCTTCGTAGATACATTTTAGTTTTTCCCATGCATGTTTGGATGTTTTTCATTGCATGACTTTTACAAGTACTGATTCTTTTAATCCACTCAAAATTTCATTTAGAGCTTTTCCATTGGCCTCATATATGCTTAGCTCTCCTTCGTCTATAGGTACGTCATCTGGTACTTTGTATTATGTTTCAACAAAACTTCAAACCTTGTATCCAAGGGCCATTAGACGGCACTTCATTCTTACACTCTAGTATGAATAATTATCACCAGTAAAAAAAGGAATTCTGTTGGTGGCTAACCCTTGTTTATCCATAGTGATTTTCAACAGGATCTTCCTTCCAATGATTAACCTGTACTGAAGGATTTGACTTGAATACCAATTGTTGGAATATGGATAACACTGAGAGGGGGGGAGGGGGTGAATCAGTATTGTTAAATTTTAGCAATTTAAATCACTTTTTAATTTATGCATTAAAACACATGATCAACAATAACACACATAACACAAATTTATCATGGAAGCCCAGTTTGGTAAACCACCAATACTTTCTATTACAACAAAATTGTGTTTACAAATAGTTTTTGCCTGCTTCTATAGACAAGGATGGTAATACACCCTTATTTACCAACAACTACTGGAAGGAGGATTTGACCCACTGGTTTTATCAGTTGCTACTGAAAGGATTCTACGACACCCTGTTTACAATCTACCACTGGAAGGAGGCTACGACCCCCTAGTAAGCCTATTGTTTACCCTAACACCTCTCAACCTTTGTCATATGATAATTTGATCTCTAACTGTACTTCAATCGATATGTCAATTGAAAGTGCATAGACAATTTCTCTCACTCATCATTCTGTCTATAAATTCGATGAATGCATCTCTTTACCGTTGCACCTTTTAATTCTTAGATTGTGCCTCTTCATGAAAACTCAATTCTTCATTTTAACAATTATTTAAATCTATTTAGGTTTATCAGTCATACCTTTCCGTAACAAAATATTACCAAAATTTCCTCTCCGCAATGATAATTCTTCACCATAAATTCTTTCGAATTTGCCTTTTTCTGCAATGATATTTCTGCAATAGATCCTTCTCGCAACCATCATGAGTTGTTGATCCATTGCAAAATATTTCATGTACGTCGATCTAACACACAAATTTCCCTCCATAATCATATTTCCATAATGTCCTTAGCTTTCCTTAATTATCTTTCCGCAACAACCTTTTCGCGTCATTGATTTCTTGCGGACTCTTCCCTAACTGTTGTTCTGAGATCAAATGCAGATTGTGGATTTCTAATTTGCATTTTTGCTTTTCTCAAAATTCCCTTCTGCAATTTCCTTTCCACGAGATAATTTCAGCACTGTTTATTTCTTGCATACTCTTCCCTGATCATCGATCTTAGATCAGATGCGGATTGCGGGTTTTCCAAATTTCTTAAAAGTGCTTCAGCAATTTTCATTCCGTAATATTTCTTCTGCACTATCAATCTCATGTGGACTCTTTCCTGATCGTCGATCTTAGATCAAACGTGGATTGCGAGTTATCCAAATTTCTTAAAAGTGCTTCCGCAATTTTCTTTCTGCAATATTTTTTCTGCGTCGTTGATCTCATGCAGACTCTTTCCTAATCGTTGATCTTAGATTAGATGCGGATTGCAAATTGTGGGTTTTCCAAATTTCTTGAAAGTTCTTTTGCAATTTCTTTTCCACGCTGTCGATATCTTGTGGATTCTTTCTTGACCGTCAATATTCTAGATTGCAGGTTGCAGGCTGCAAATTGCGGGTTCATAAAATCTCAAACTTTTACTTCTGCAATACCCTTTTTGCAAGTTTTCTTCCTCATCGTTGATCTGTTGCATATGCTTTCCTAACCAACGACCTTGCAGATTGCGGGTTTTTCAATTTTTTTCAAACTACTTCTGCAATTCCTTTTCTGCAACTTTATTTCCACATTTCTTCTGAACCGTCAATTTCCTTTTGGGTTCACTCCTGACCGTCGATCTATGATCAAATGCGGATTATGGATATTCACTTCCCTTTTTACGGAAATCAATCACCACCATTGATTTCTTTGTGGATTCAATCCTAACCGTTGATCTATGATCAAATACGGATTTATTGATCTCTGTCTCTCGAATGATCTGGGTCATCCAAATTTTCTTTGGCTCTTCCACTTCTTGATTACCAGATCCGTCCAAATATTCTTGGCCCTTCGCACTGTTATCTACCAATGCTTGCTTTATGGATCTTTCCCCTGTCATCGGTCTACAATCCGATATTTGGAATTTATTTGTTAACCATCTTTTCTTTGGTTATTCCTTTGTTATTACTGAACTTCTTTGACATCAATGACAATTGTTTTCAACAAATTGGTCAAGTGAAGAGGGACAAAGATAAAGGGCCCAAAAAGGGTAAGGTGAAGGATGAGGAGTTAGTGTCATATCTGGGGAATAAACTGAGTAAATCAAGTGTTTAATATGTCATAAGAACAAATATTATGCATTATAATGTTCATATAAGAAGAAGGGTAAAGGAAAGCATCAATCCTAGGTAGTATCCTAAATTGAAGCTAAAATGAATGAGCTTGCTTCCAAGTTCGAGAAGGATTTCTCAATGTTATCGTGGCTCTCTTCCAATTCATTTCAAAAGAATGCATCATATGTGCACAGTGGAGCATAAAGGAATATGACATCATCATAGGAACCTTTTTCGAGTGTAACAAATCATTTATCAGGAATTCAGGTCGAGCTTGATGATGATTCCAAGAATTCAGTAGCAAGAGTTGGTACGATTTCTCTCCAACTCTAGTTAGGTAACTTATTAGTATTTGAGGATGTGTTATTTGTTCTAGGTCTTAAGAAAAAATGATTTTATTTTTTGTTATGGAAGATAAGGGATACACTGTAGAGTTCAAGAACCAAGAATTCTTCGTCAGACTTAAGTAATCTATCCCAGGATTAGATAAAGTGATTGGGGTTAGAGAAGGAAATTTTTACGAGTTATAGGATGAACTTGTTCAATCCATGACACATAACACAAAAATATTGTGCAAGTTATGGCACAAGAGGATGTGGCACCTACATCATTAGGTGTTTCCTATTCTGAGGGATATTGTCATAAGACTTCCAGAGTTCAACATTGAGAAACATGGTGTGTATAAAGGGTGTGCACTTGGAAAGCATGCAAAGGATGATTTCCCAAACAATGAGCACAAATCTAAGCGGATTCTATATTTAGTGCATTCGGATGTGTGTGGGAAGATGTTAGTAGCATCAATCATAGGAAGCATGCACTATGTTTTGTTCATTGATGACTTCTTTTGCAAGACATGGATCTACTTCTTGAAGACCAAGGATGCAATCTTGAACATGTTTAAGGAAGGTCTTTTGCAACATTGTAATGATTGAAAGCATGAGTGAGCGCAAAGGAAAGTGTAAGATAGAATTGAAAATGACACGAGCGATAACCCAGATAATTTCTTCTAGTAGTACACATGGTTCCATGCCACTGAGTACTCCGATCATAGAAGAGACACCAGAACTTCACAAATTATTAACACAAATGACAAAGAAGAAGAGGGGTGAAAATTGCCCCAAATATCCACAAAGAAGGATCAAGTCGAATCAGAGTGCAACTAGGGCGGCAGAGGCAAAGGAAAAGGCCGACCCATCATCGACGGGAGGAGCAGACTATACCACAAAAAAGTGCTAATAGTTGATGACATTCCAGGATATGTACCACTACAAAAGGTACGTGCACCATAAATTTGTCTCTCTAAGAATCAACACTACAACATTAAGCTTTTGGTGACACCGAAGGGTGTACATGCCACCATGAATATCATACCATATTTGCATAAGTTGGCATATAGCGACCATGAAATTCTAGCCTATCCAAAATGCATTGTAGAGCCTTATGAGATGCGACCGCAAGGAGAAGGAGGTCTGGTCACTAGAGTACCAACAAAATAGGATTTGGGTTTGTCGCGATCGGGATTGTTGGCAATTATCCATATTCCACATTTCAGCCATTCAACATAAGTGAATGTGTGTGTCAAAGAAACTATTATCATGCTTCCATGGTGGATATCTTTGGTTGGATACCAAGGTGCTGGTTATGATCGACCTCATTTCCCATATCATGAGACTGCCAAAGGATGGGGTTGATCCATTGTAGTATTTATGCAAAAAATATAACGACAAATAATTAAGACTTTGTTTGGGACAAGTGGGCATATGTCATTAGAACCATAAATGACAAGGCGGTCAGAGTCACAACAAAACTACTTGCAGTGAAAATTGTGCAGAAGAACATACCCAACCAATTAATTTGTCAATTTGTATGTCATTGTGATCCATTGATGGTCCATGTCTGCAACTCATGTGAATTGTCGATCGTTTTTCGGAATCCTCCTCATCTATTGATCAATTATCAAACACGAAACTTTACTCTGGCGCTCTAGAATATTATCTTCCATGCACATTTACTTTACGGATCCTTTCCTTCTTGTCGGTCTACTTTCTTGATATGATTTGATCCGTCAAACCTCTTCTAAATAAGTTGACTACAACTCCATAATTTTGCGTTGACTCGATCGAACTTCGTCGGAATTGATCCCCTCGCTATATCATTGCTTCCCTTGTCTTACACTAATTTTTCCCTGCCATCATATCCTTGGTTATTCCTTTTTCATTATTGAACTGCTTTGACATCAATGAAAAATCCATTCAAAATTACCCCCCTTTGGCATTGATGACAACATCAAAACATTCTCCAACTTTGACATCGATGAAAAAGGTTTCCTTCTGAAAACTCTCCTTGTCAACATATCTTCCCTTGACATGCTGCCTTTCCTCCTTTTTATTCATTGCAAGGAGATTACTCCCAACTTACACTTGATATCCTCAAATGCTTCTTTGGGTAGTGCCTTAGTGAATATATCAACAATATGTTCTTTAGTATCAATATATTCCAATTTGACAACCTTTTGTGACACTTGATCTCTTAGAAAATGATATTTTATCGGAATGTGTTTTTTTTATTGCATGACGAAATTTTTTTGATATGTTTATGGCACTGGTATTGTCACACTTTATCACTTTTGGGTCTTCATATTTTACAAGTAAATATTCTAATATTTGTTTCAACCAAATGACTTGTGTACACCATGATGCATCGGAAATATACTTGGCTTCTGTTGATGACAGTGAAATGGATGATCCTAAGTAGAATGTTGCTCCACTTAGTGCTTTTTCTGTCATCAATACTTCATTCCCAATCTACATCAGTAAATAATTTTAGAGTGAAGTTATTGCCTTTTGGATAACATAATCCATAGTCCACAGTACCTTTTAGATATCTAGGAATACTTTTACTGCAATCACATGTGTTTCTTTTGGAGCTGATTGGAATCTGGAAGCCAATCCTATAGCCTGCATTACATATGGTCTTGTAGATGTTAGATATAATAAACTACCAATCATTGACCTATACATAGTATGATCTACTTCCAAATATTCATCATCCTTGCTCAATTTACAACCAGTGACCATATGAGTACTAACAGGTTTGGATTATTTCATTTTGAAATTTTTCAACATCTCTTTGATATACTTAGTTTTAAAGATAAAAATCCCTTTTTATGATTGAGATACTTGTAAACCTAGAAATAATGCCAGTTCTCCTAACATCGCCATTTCAAATTCCTTCTTCATTTCTGAAGCAAAGTTTACACTCAGAATTTGTAGATCACTTCCAAATATGATATCGTCTACGTAGACTACAACAACGCTCATATTTTTGTTTTCAAACTTTATGTATAAATTATTTCCAGTGGCCCCTCTTCCATATCCTTGCTTCTTTAAATACTTGTCAAGCATTGAGAACCATGATCTTGGATATTTTTTAAGGCCATAGAGTGCCTTCTTAAGTTTGCAACATAATTTATATTTTATGATAAGAGAAACCCTTCAGGTTTCTCAACATAAACTTCTTCTTCAATTTATTCATTAAAAAATGCATATTTTACATCCATTTGGTACACTTTGACTCATTTTTGTAGCATGCAAAAGCTAAAAACATCTGAATGGCTCCAAGTATTTCCATATGTGCAAAATTTTCATGAAAGTCAAAACCTTCTACTTGAGCATATCCCTTGCATACTAATCTGGCCTTGTTTGTTATCACGCGATCATGCTCATTGAACTTGTTTTTAAACATACATTTGGTTCCAATGACATTCATAAGCTTTAGTTCTTGGGACAAGTTCCCAAGTTTGGTTCTTCTCTATTTGATCAAGTTCATCATTCATAGCATTAATCCAATCCTCACTTTTGCAAGCTTCTTTAAATTTTTTGGGCTCTATTATCAAAAGTAGTGCTTGTTCTTCATCATACAATAATATTCTTCTTGTGTTAACTACTACGTTTTGACTTTTAGGATGATTCTTATGAACCTACCTATATGGTGTCTTTGTTTCTGATATTGGAGAGTCTTCATTCTCGCGTTCATGTGTTTCTTCTTTCTCTAGTTTCTCTTCTTCTTCTTCTTCAGACACATCCTCTTCTTGTGAACTTTCTTCTTTTTCTATTTCTTCATCATCAGTTTCTTCAACATCCACACTTTTTGGGGAGTTGTATTCTTCTTGGTTTAGTATCATCAACAATTACATTTGCACTTTCTATGATCTTGTACAACCTTATATTATAACATCCATATGCATTTTTGGTGGAGGAATTGTTGGAATATCAAGCACTACTGAGAGGGTGGGGGTAATAAATATTAATCAATCTATTTAAATTTTTATCACTTAAAACAAAATCAACAAAAAAACAAAACACACAATATTATTGTGGAATCCCAATTGGGAAAAACACCGACTCTTTCTATACTGCAAAATTATATTTACAAATAAATTCTTCTTGCTACTACAGATAAGGATGCTACAACACCCTATTTACCAAAAACTACTAGAAGGAGGCTAAGACCCCCTAATTTATAAGCTACTACCGAAAGGATTCTACAAAAACCTATTTACCAGCTACCACTAGAAGGAGGCTACGACCCCATTGTAGTCTTGTTGCCTTCCCTAGCGCCTCCCAACTGCCCTTATATGATAATTTGATCTCTGAATTCTCTACACCAATGGATCTCCCAATTGAATACAAATAGACTCTTATTTGAAATTTTAAAGCATTGTTTACATATCCTCTAACCTATCTCTTCATCTAACAATCATGTATCTTCATTGTGAATTTTCACAACCAAAACCCAATTCAAAATTACTTCTCTGTTTTATCTTTTTTAACTATGTTTTAGTTTAGTTTATTAGTCACGACCTTCCACAACATCCTTTTCGCAACAATCTCTCCGCAACAGAACTTTCGCATTGATATTTCCACAACTGCGGGTTGCGGGTTTTCATTTCGACATTTCTTTAAATTGCTTCCACAACGACCTTTCTGTTGATGTAATTGTAACTTCGGAATGTATTCACTTGTATATCTTATGTATTGTACCCTGATGTTTATTCCGGGATGTGTCTGTAATGTATTTGAGTCATGTCATGCCCCGATGTTCCTATCGGGAGGGTCTATAATGGAAACAAGTCATGTCAATTCATTGTGGGTAACCCTCCTATTGGTCAAGGGTTAAAGTCCCCACAGTTGTGGGGCCCTAGGGTTATTATACTATCCTAGAGAAGTTGACCCTTAGTGAGTTAATGTAAGTCAGGGAAATATTCCCCACCATTTTGTTAATGATAACCCTCCTTGTTGGTCGAAGGAGGAAAAGTCCCACAAGTTGTGGGGCACTAGGGTTATTAGACACTCCTAGAGATGTCGGCTCTAGTATGTAATTGTTAAGTGAGGAAGACATGTTGGAGTGGGATTCAAGTGAACAAAAGAATATAAATAGAGAGTGATCCTCTCTATTTATCACACTCACACTCACTCATTGGGGCGCATGAGTGAGAGGAGAAGTTGCTGGGACAAGAGAGAGACTACTGCTGTTGGGAGATCATTTTTATGTTTTTGGGTTTTACTTTTGGTGTTGATTCTATCTCCAAGGAAGTTGCGGGGTTTTCTCCTTTATGGTTTCCATGAGGACAATTCTTTGTGTCTCTTGTCTCTTGTGTTTATTGTTGTGCATGTTATTCTCTCAATTAAAGATCTTAAGATCATAATGCTAGCTTGAATGATAAAAATATAACATGGTATCAGAGATAACCTAAGAACAAGAAATTGTGCAGCTGTAGAAGCTAGGGATTCTTACTTTTTGGGTCACTCTCCACAATCCATCAACAAAAGTATGCTAGGATGAATCTCCATTGAAGGCTGCATCTTTCTGTTGAAGCGAAATTCGATTCCGAGCATTTTCAGTTTTTGGTGCAGGAAATTAGGGCTTCTTACAGAAGAGCAATTTTTGAGTGAGCCTGGAATAGGATTTCTCTCCTCATCAATATCAAAGTTTAGATACTTGGGTCAATATTTTTGGTTGGGTGAAACTCCAAGAAATTCAAACCCTAGTTTGACTCCGAGCTAGAAAAACCCTAAATACTAAAACTGATAAGTTTTGGTACATTAGATATATCTCGAGATTGGAGAAGGCTCAAGAGATGAAACTTTCACAAGACAAATATAAAATCTGGATTTACACTTTATCCAAAATTCAGCCTCAGATTCGCTATATTTTGGGCGATATGATCCCTCCAAGTTAGGGTTCCATCCTCTTCTAGGATTCATCCCTAAACAAGAAACCTGGGGAGAATTGCTATATATTGGGCTACAAAGGTCCAAATGAAATTTATGAAGATGTTCCAGAAAGGACATGGAATGCAATTTTTGTGGTTCATGTTTCAGACCCTGAAGATGAAACAGTGACACGTGGAAGTCCGTACAACTTCATTGTTCTAAACATTCCTGTAACAGGTCACCTTGGGAAAATAATCATAAGTCCCAATTGGTGAAACCAATTTCGATGAAACCTATGGAATTGAAATAGGGATAGATGAGGATACCTCAGTGCAAAGTTTTAGACATAGAGGAGCATTAATTTCTGAGATATCGAAGAAACAGTATCAGGAATTTCTGCAGAAGAAATTGGTAAACTAGGGCTTCCTGTTCCGGGAGCTTCCTTCCACTATTTTCAGAAAAGGAGTACATTGGACAACTCACCTTGAAGATATTTATCTTTCTATCCAATCAGATCTGAAATATTCCAAGTTTTGAAAATTAGGGTTTCTCTAACAAACCCTAGATCAACCAGCTCCGGAACCAAGACATACACCTCAAATCGGTAAGATCTAATCTTTTGATATTTTCATTTGAGGTTCTCATTTCAAAGTGATCTATCACATCAGCTTGATGATAAGCTTGGTGAAGTTGACAACTTCCAAGCATGGAAGTATATGATATCTCTGAAGAAAGTGAATTGGACACCTACATGAGTAGAGAGGTTCCAGTTCCAGAGGGAGATGAGGCTCAAAGCCTTACACAAGAAGAACTTGGTCAAGGCCAAGAAGATAATTGTTGATTCAATCACGGATCAACTTGTACCACAAGTGTCTTCCCTAAAGACACCGAAAGATATGTTTGATTTCTTGACCAATCTATTTGAAGGGAAGAACGTAAATCGAAAGATGACCTTAATTAAGAAACTAGTTGAAGAATGTGAAGATCCAGAATGCAGAGACCATACAGTCAAGGGCCTCTCAAATCAAAGAACAAATTGTAACAGTAGAAGAAGAAGAGGAGAATGTAGAAGTGGTGATAGCCACCTTGAATGGCCTCCTAGGATCATGGGATTCATTCATTCAAGGAATGTGTGCCAGAAGGAAGTGATTACTTTCAGCAGACTCTAGGAAGAAGAAGAAAATCGACTCATAATAAGAGAAGAGAAGATGGGAGCAACTGAAGATCAAGCTCTCACCATCCAAAGAAGATCCCTCAAGCGATGAGGAATACGAAGGACTCAATTCTTGAAGAAAATCTTATCCATATTGAGCATTTGGATAAGAAATGATGAAGTCATGAATGAAGAAGATGATGAAGCGGAAGGATCAAGAAGGAGTCTACCCACGAAACAAATAAAGATAAGTATTCAATTGTCATTTCATGATATTGTTTTGTTATGCATTTGTTTATATTCAGTTGATGTATTATGCATGATAGAATGTTTGCATTAATGAAAGTATACTACTAATATGCATGTGATGGGTAAGTAGCGCATGGTGCTATACAACTCTCCATTGCTACTTATCTTGAATGAAACCTCTTTGCCGACATATTGGATTAATGCACAATCTCAATGTTTTCTTGGTGGAGATGGAAGGCATTTAGAAAAGTTTCTGTGAGATATGGATGAATGTTGTATTGGCTAAAGTAGTTGCATGATCATATATTTATGCATAAAATTTTCTAGTATGAATATACCTTATGAAATGTTTCTAACCATACAACTAATGCATTTGACTGGTAGGAAAGATCATGTAAAATTGCCTACAAGCAAAGAAGGATGAGACTTGTTTCGAAGAACAAGTAACAACAATTAAAGATGAAGAATAATATAATGAATGCAGTGACATCATTGATGCAGAACCTTCCATCCATGAAGAAGTAACCAAGAAGAAAGGGAAGACCAGTTCAAGAAGAATGATGTCTAGGATGCAGTATCGATACATGAAGGAAAGTTCGTAGTTCCATCATGCAATAGATGGAAACATCGTGGGATACAAGGAAAGATTCATAGCACGAGGCTTCTCACGAAAAGAAGGCAGAGACTACAAAGAGACATTTGCAGCCAGTAGGAGTGAGACACATGACAGGCAGAATCATGTGTGCAAATGAAAGAAGGCCTTGACGAGATCAGAAGACACCCGTGGGATAGCACATACATGAGGAGCTTGATGAAGATCTAAACCTGTGATACAAGGTTGATAAAGGATGACAAGGTCACAAATGGGTGTGAGAAGAACACTTTCAAAGATAAAGGATCTTGGTATCCAGTGACCCTAGATGGATACATAGAATATTAGTAGCAGAGGAAGCTACTTGTCACTCTGGTACAGAATGTTTCAGTGCATAGAGTACGGAAGACAGAGGGAGTATGATGCTTCAGAGGGAGTGACTGCAGAAGATCCTGAGGTTCGACATGGTACGACAGGATGGATAGATTATTGATGAATCTAGGCTTTACTAAGAGTAAAGTGGATTCCAACATTTGCTTCAAGGTTGAAGGAGGAAGATCAGTGATGATCCTGTTATGTGTCGATGCACTATTTTCCAGGCATGGAGATGTGGCAGAATGCAGATGGAATCTTCCTAGGACAAGGGAAGTATGCAGTAGAGATCCTAAAGAGGTTCAGGATGATAGACTGCAAGGCCATGACCACACCTATGGAATCAAACCTGAAGCTATTAAGTGATGCTTCATCAGAAGTGGTTGATGCTATGATGTATCATCAAATGATTAGGTCCTTGATGTACCTGACAAATACGAGACCAGATATTTGCTTTGCTATGAACAACTTGAGCCAGTTCCTAACATATCCAAGACATGTTCACTTGATTGCTTCAAAGCATATTCTAAGGTGCCTAAGGGGTATAGTTGATTATGGGCTCAAGTATGAGGCAAATCAGAATATTAACCTAGAAGTTTATGTTGATTCAGATTGGCCAGGAAGTGCCATCGATACTAAGAGCACTTCAGGGTGCTACTTCAGTATGGGATCAGGTGTGATCTCTTGGTTTAGCATGAAGAAATCCTATGTGGCACTGAGTACAGCTGAAGCAGAGTATGTTGTAGCTTGTTCAACTAGTTGAGAGTCAGTATGGTTGAGGAAGATACTATCTAATTTATTTGATCTGCAGTTGGATGCTACTTGTATACATTGCGACAACCATAGTTGTGTGAATTTGTCGGAGAACCCGGTGTTCCATGACAAGTCGAAGCATATTGAGATCAAGTATCACTATATTAGGGATATGGTGTAGAAGGGAGTAGTGAAGCTCTAGTATGTTGCGACGAACAAACATATATCTAATGTGTTGACAAAGCCATTGGCTAGGGTGAAGTTTGAATACTTCAGGGAGAATCTTGGTGTTGTCCAGATCGAGGTTTGCTCCAAAGGGAAGTGATGAGTCCGTGATCCATTCTGACATGGTGAGAGGATTGGTTCCTTCCATGGTTAGATGTAAGGGCTGATCCATTCTTTCATGGTGAGAGGATTGGTTCCTTCCATGTCAGATGTGAGTGCTGAGCCATTCTGATGTGACTGTTGGATTGGTTCCTACATGATCAAATATAAGCGCTGAATGCCATTCTTGGAATGGAGGCATCTGGTCAGTTACCAAGAAAGCTCAATCTGGGATTGAGGGCCATTTTGATGTGACTGTAGGATTAGTTCCTACATGATCAGATGTGAGCGCAAATCCTTTCTGACATTGGTTGTCAGATGTCAGTGCAGAGCCCTTTTGGCATGGAGGATTGGTTCCTTGCATGGTCGAATATAAGTGTTGAGGCTTTCTGACATTGGTTGTCAGATATGAGTGCAGAGCCTTTTTGACATTGGTTGTTAGATGTAAGTGCAGAGCCTTTAAGCATGGAGGATTGGTTCCTCACATGGTCAAATGTAAGTGCTGAGCCTTTCTAACATTGGTTGTCAGATGTGAGTGCTGGGCCTTTCTAACAGGGTTGTTGGATGTGTTCCCACATGGTCAAATGTGAGTGTTGGGCATGCCTTTTTGATGTGATTATAGGATTAGTTCCTACATTATCAGATGTAAGTGTTGGGTGGGCCATTCTGACTTAGGGTCAGATATAAGTGATGGAAAAGACCTACATGGAGGCTAGACCTACAACTAGCATGAAAACGGGATGGCTCTGTAGAACTCCCTATGACGAGAAGAATCATGAGATAACACCCGTGATGATGATCCAACAGTGATGATCCAGATCTAGTGATGATGATCTAGATCGAGTGATGATCCAAATCCAGTGATGATGATCCAGATCGAGTGATGATCTAGATTCAGTGATGATGATCTAGATCGAGTGATGATCTAGATCCAGATGAAGATGACTTGAAGATGAAGATGACGAGAACGTAATGATGATCCAGATGATACAGAGAAGAAGACTTGTGCTGATAAATTATGTTGAGAGAATACCTTCCTAGTTAAGAGGGAGTGTTGATGTAATTGTAACTTTGGAATGTATTCACTTGTATATCTTATGTATAGTACCCCGATGTTTATTTCGGGATGTGTCTGTAATGTATTTGAGTCATGTCATGCCCCGATGTTCCTATAGGGAGGTTCTATAATGTAAACAAGTCATGTCAAGTCATTGTGGGTAACCCTCCTATTGGTCAAGGGTTAAAGTCCCCATAGTTGTGGGGCCCTAGGGTTATTAGACTATCCTAGAGAAGTCAACCCTAGGTAAGTCATTGTAAGTTGAGGCAATAGTCCCCACCATTGTGTTAAGGATAACCCTCCTTATTGGTCGGAGGGGGCAAAGTCCCCACAAGTTGTGGGGCACCAGGGTTATTAGACACTCCTAGAGATGTCGGCTCTAGTAAGTAATTGTTAAGTGAGGTCGACATGTTGGAGAGGGATTCAAGTGAACAAAAGAATATAAATAGAGAGTGAGCCTATCTATTTATCACACACACACTCACTCATTGTGGTGCATGAGTGAGAGGAGAAGTTGTTGGGACAAGAGAGAGACTATTGCTGTCAAGAGATCATCTTTATGTTTTTGGGTTTTACTTTTGGTGTTGATTCTATCTCTGAAGAAGTTGCGGGGTTTTCTCCTTTATGGTTTTTCCGAGGAAAATTCTTTGTGTCTCTTGTCTCTTGTGTTTATTGTTGTGCATGTTATTCTCTCAATTAAAGATCCTAAGATCATAATGCTAGCTTGAATGATAAAAATCAAACACTTATCGAAATCAGAAACTCCTTCCTTCCACAATTGCGGATTGCATATTACGAGTATGCATTTCAACTTCTCTCGAAATTGCTTCCGCAATTACCTTTCTGCAACGACCTTTCCGCAATGAGAAACTCCTTCCTTCAAAAATTGTTGATCAGAAATTGTAGGTATGCATCTCGTCTTCTCTCGAAATTGCTTCCGCAATTTTTCTTTCGTAATTTGTGGATTCCGGGTCTACATTTGGATTTCTCTGAAATGGGATTCCACAAATATTTTCTGCAATTCTTGTGAACAATTGATCTACTTTATTTATATGATCTGATCTATCCAACCTCTGCTAAATAAGCTAATTGCAACTCCATGATCCTGCATTGACCTGATCGATCTTCGTCGAACTTGATCCCCTTGCTGGATCATCGCTTCCTTTGTCTTTCACTGAGTTTTCCTTGCCATCATGTCCTTAGTTTTTCCTTTGTCATTATTGAACTTATTTGACATCAATGAAAACTCCATTCAACATTCCTCCCCTTTGGCATTGATGGAAACATCAAAAAATTCTCTCCCATTGACAACGATGACAAAGGTTTCCTTCTGACAACTCCCCCTGTCAACATATATCCCCCTGACATGCTGCCTTTTCTTATTTTTATCCATTGTAAGGATATTACTCCCAACTTATACCTAAGATGATCCAATGCTTATTTGGGTAGTGTCTTAGTGAATATATCATCAGTATGTTCTTTAGTATCAATATATTTCAATTTTACAACCTTTTGTGACACTTGGTCTATTAGAAAGTGATATTTTATTGGAATGTGTTTTGTTTTGGAGTGCATGCCAAGATTTTTTGATATGTTTATGGCACTAATATTGTCACAATTTATCACTATTGGGTCTTCATATTTTACAAGTAAATATTCCAATGTTTGTTTCATCCAAATGAATTGTGTACAACATGATAAAACAACAATATACTCGGCTTATGTTGTAGACAGTAAAATGGAAGACTATTTTTAGCTTAGCTATGACACCAAGCATTCTGATCCAGGAAGATATTGGTGGCCACCCACCTAGTCCACTTGGACCCCCACCATTGTTTCTTTCAGTTTTCTACTTTCCTTAATTGTAGCACAATTTACTATTTTTGGCAGTTTTCGAGTCCTAAACTTTCGGAGTCATTTTGAGGCCCTAAACGATGTTTTTTCGGCATCGAATGGTCAAGAAAATATGAGTTTGTTCTGGACTTAATATTTTCTATTTTTGGATGTATTCCTTGAAGATATCGTTCTAACGATGTATCATGCGCGTCAAACGGAGGTAGTATGCCAAAGTTACGACCCTGAGAAATTGATGTACCAAGTTACCCAACGGGGCCCACATTCTGGCGTTTCACCTCCTAGGGTTAGGTTTTTGGATGTGTAGGGTTTCCATTATTTATCAATAATATATAGGCCTTCGAGCCTCATTGTAACACAGAGTTCAGATGCATGTATCCACCACATCTCATCTTAGAGATAAGCTACCAACACTCTAGCTAGTTTATTTCCATTCTGTGTGTAAACAAGTTTCAGTTCTTTGATTAATGAAATGAAGTGTTATTTCCACTGCATATTTGTTTCTATTGTTATTTGTGTATTATGTTGCATTCCTGCATAAATCCGAATCAGTGGTATCAGAGCAATCTGCTCTTTCTCGATCCTTCTTTGCATGTCCCCAACGAGGGTGGGGTATAAAGAGTTAGGGCTCGATCTAGTTGAACCTTTGTAAGATTAGCCTCTCAAATCCTGATGGCCTCCCATGGGGGACGAAAAGAAATGTGAGGGCACAGAAGATCCTATCAAAATGTTGCTTGAGGAGGCCCTTGAAAAAAAAAGGAACGCGATGATGGATAACTTCGTCCAAATCCTTCAACGAATTCCCACTGGTGACGCATCTGCATCTAGCAGCCACTTTGGAGGCACAACCTCTTTTAAGGTACAAGTAAACTTAAACATTCCCATATTTGATGGTCAAATAGATGCAGACATCGTAGATAGATGGTTGAATTTATTAGAAGGATATTTATCGGTTCAAGACTTTTCCAACCGAGAAAAGATTACTTTTTCACTACTCAAAGCCGCTCCCCACGTCAAGGACTGGTGGGAAACCTACTGTGAGAGAAAGGACGAGGAGGAACCCTCTCTGTTCTTGGTCCTACCCACTTGGAATTCATTCTAAGATTCCATAAAGGGACAATATTTTCCCGTGGGGAGCTATGAGGACAAGTACATACAATGGACTATGCTGTGGCAGCAAAGAGATCAAGATGTGCATGAGATGACGAATCTGTTCCATACCCTACGCACCAAGTTGGGTATCAAAGATTCAGAGAAAAATTTGGTGCTGAAGTATCATAGTTGTCTGCATAGATACATTCAGGAATAAATGGAGTTCCTCGACATCTCCTCACTTGGTAGGGCATACCAGTATGCAACCAAAATTGAGCAAAAATTCAAACAAAAAAAGAAAGACTTTGGATCTGCGAATCAGAAGCAAGTGAAAGGTGCCCCCAAATCGCAGAACCAAGGACACAGCCAATGCATGGCAACTCAAGACAACTTGCCAAATCCGTAAGCAAAGAACAACACTGCGAAGCTGAAGAAGGAAGCGGGAAAGTGGTGAAAGTTCCATAAGAGCCCCACTCACAACACCAGTGAGTGTCGGGCCAAGCAGTCACTAGTGGCGGAGATAAAGGCTTACGAATCAGATGAATAATCTAACACTGAATCAGAACTCGAGAAGGGGAATGATAGAGGGAAGAAGATTATCTATGCAGATCCCAACGCCACCGTTGCCACCACAAAGATCCAAAAGGAAGAACCAGAAGATTCAGAGGAGGAGGAGCATCTTTTCCACTCCCAATTGTGGGTAAAGGGTTCATCGCTACAGTTCATTGTCGACAGTGGGAGCCAAAAGAACCTCATTTCTGCAGAGGTCGTGAAGTGGTTGGGCTTTCCAACCACAGTACACCTGCAGCCGTACACCATTGGGTGGCTTCACCAATGGCGGGTTCTCTGCGTCAGCCAACAGTGTCGCCTTTCGAACAACATCAAGCCCTTCACCAATGAGGTATTATGTGATATTCATTAGAGGAATTTTGAGGTTTAAAATGGGCCTCCTAAGGAAAATAATAAAATAATAGTTAAAATAATAAAATAATATTTATTGATTTTGGAGGAAAAAAGAAAAAAACTACTTTTGTGTTCGTATTTTCGACATATCTCCCTATGTTTTTATTCAAATTTCGATCGGGAGAGCTCATTGGATGCAGAATTTGATTCCGCATCCAATGAGTACCCACACTGCATACTTCTGACGGTCCCAGCTACCCCAAAAACAAGAAATACCTAAAAAAATGTGATGATGATGATGGGCCTCCTGAAGAAAATAATAAAATAATAGTGAAAATAATAAAATAATAGTTAAAATAATAGTTAGAATAATAAAATAATATTTATTAATTTTGGAGGAAAAAAGAAAAAAACTACTTTTGTGTTCGTATTTTCGACATATCTCCTTGTGTTCAAATTTTGATCGGGAGAGCTTGTTGGATGTAGAATTTGATTATGCATCCAACGAGTACCTAAAATGCATACTTCTGATGGGACCAGCTACCCCAAAAACAAGAAATACCTGAAAAAATGTGATGATGACATCATCATCACATTTTTCAGGTATTTCTTGTTTTTGGGGTAGCTGGTCCCATCAGAAGTATGCAGTGTGGGTACTCGTTGGATGCAGAATCAAATTTCGCATCCAACGAGCTCTCCCGATCAAAATTTGAAAAAAAACACAGGGAGATATGTTGAAAATACGAACAAAAAAGTAGTTTTTTATTATGACAAATATGTCAATTCAACCATTATGGTTGAATCATTTTATTGGAATTCTATTGGTTCTTGAATTCCAACTCACAAGGACTTATTGTTAGCATGTTTTCTTACAAGGCCCATTTTAGACCCCAAATTTCCTCTAATGGCTCCTCTTGATGTTTGTGATGTATTATTGGGTCAACCATACTTATGGAAGCAACATGCTGTGTATGAGTCTCGGCCTCGTGTTGTTATTATTACATTGGGAAATAAGTTGTAAAGGATACCATAGGTACCACCTCTTGCTGCTATCTCTTTGGTTACTGCAAAACAATGCAGTAAGCTCATTTCCAAAACCGAGAAATTTGTTTTTTTGATGGTCCGCCCTTAGGGAAAGAAGAAGATCATGGCCACGACCTCCAGACAGGGCCCATTCACATGACAACAACGAATGGACAAGTTCGTGGAGGAGTACCGATACATATTCACCTCACCCACAGGGGTTCCTCTGCACTGTCAGGTCAAGCACCCGATCGATCTGACCCCGGGTGCACCGCTGCCCAATGGACCGATCTATTGACGCTTTGTTCTGGAGAATGATGAAATCAAGAGGCAAATTCAGGAGTTGTTGTAGAAGGGTCACATCTAGCCAAGTTCATTTCCCTATGGGAGCCCGATCGTGTTGGTACAGAAGAAGGATGGGACTTGGAGACTTTGTATTGACTATTAGGCGATGAACAAGATCATTGTCCGGAATAGGTACCCGATCCCATGGATTAATGACCTCCTGGACCAGCTTAAGGGGGAAAAATATTTTAGCAAGATCGACTTAAATTTTGGGTATCACCAAGTACCGATCGAACCGACCGATGTGTGGAAGACTGCCTTCAAATATAAGGAGGGCCTTTTTGAATGGTTGGTCATGCCCTTCGGGCTGATGAATGTTCCTGTAACCTTCATGAGACCGATGGATGACATCTTGTGGCCATTCACTAATTCATTTGTAGTAGTGTACTTGGATGACATCCTGATATTCAGCCAAACTTGGGAAGAGCACCTCCACCACATCCAAAAGGTCCTCCAAACACTGCAGCAACACAAGTTGTGTGCCAATTTGGACAAGTGCATTTTTGGCATGACCCAGGTTCAGTATTTGGGATACATTATTGATGAGTATGGGGTGCATGTGGATCCAACCAAGATCCAAGTCATTCGAGATTGGCCAGCCCCAACTACTCTAACAGAGCTTCGCAGATTTTTGGGTCTTGCTAATTTCTACCACATGTTCGTGTTGGGATTCTCTCATATCACTTGGCCCTTGAGTCAAGTCACCAAGGGAGGAGCAAAAGAAAAATTCTTCTAGTCAGACACTCAACAGAAGGCGTTTGCATAATTGAAACATTGCCTATGTTGTGCCCCAATGCTCACATTACCAGACTTGCAACAACCATTTGAGATCGATACAGACGCCTTTGACTATGCTATTGGGGCAGTCCTTATTCAAAAAGGGCATCCAGCAGCATATCACAGTGAGACATTGTCTGATACAATCCGCAAATATCCCACTTATGACAAAGAGATGTATTCCATTGTACAGGCTTGCCAACAATGGAAGCATTAGATTTTGGGGAAGGAAACGATCATCCACATAGACCATCGACCCCTGTAGTTCATATAGACACAAGGGAAGTTACAGAATGATCGCCATCATAAGTGGTCCACATATCTACAACAGTTTCATTTGAATATCAAGTACAAGAAGTGAAGCACCAATAATGTTGCAGACTACCTCAGTCGACCATCGATCGTGGTGATAACCACCGTGGCGGGAACGAGACCTCTGATTGGTTGATTCTCTACAAGACTGATCCAAAATTCAGCCACACATACAGGACTCTCTTGGAGGGAAACCAAGTTCCAAATTTTCACCTCCAGGATGCACTAGTATGTCACATGGGACACCTTTGTGTTCCTTCAAGCGAGCGTGCCAAGATGATTTGGGAAGCGCACTACAGTCAGTTCGCTAGGCATTTTGGGGTCAAGAAAATAGTGGTAGTACTACAGAAGTATTTCTATTGGTTGAAACTTGGACAAGACGTCGGGAAGTACATCCGATATTGCACTACCTGTGCCATTGCCAAACCGTCCATCAAGAAGCAAGGCCTATATACTCTATTTCCTACCCCTAGTCTACCTTGGGAATCCATATCCATGGATTACATGTTGGGCCTTACTTCTACTAAGCACAGCAATGATTGTGTGTTCGTGGACATCGACAGATTTTCAAAGATGTCCATAATGGCGGCCTGCAAGAAGAATATCACAACAGAATCCACTGCTAAACTCTTCTTTGAACGAGTATGGGTACACTTTGGGCTCCCAAAGTCTATAATCTCATATCAGGATAGCAGGTTCCTTAGTACATTCTGGTCTAGCCTATGGTCAATGCTAGACACCAAGCTCACAAAGTCCACAGCTTTCCATCCCCAGACTGATGGCCAGATAGAGGTCGTCAACCGAATGATCGTACATGTTTTGCGCATGTACAACTCAAAGCATCCATGCACATGGGATGAGAGCCTCCCCTATGTACAACATAGCTATAACCGGTCCCTCCACAGCTCCACTGACCACAGCCCCTTTCAGGTGGGCTTGGGATTCCAACTACTATGTCCCATTGATGTAGCCATGCCATTTGCAGCTAGTTAGGCTGATTCAGCTCATGTCCAGTCTGAAGTTTCTAAAGCGAACAACTCCATTGAGTGCATTCAACAGATTCGACAATAGGTTCATGACATATTGGATAGATCCAATGCTAAGTACAAGCAGCGGCATGATCATCATTGGATGCAACACAACTTCCAGGTGGGAGACAAAGTGTGGCTACATTTGCAGAAGGAGCGCCTCGCTGGACCCCACCACAAGCTTTGCCCGCTCTGATATGGGCCATACACCATCACCAAGGCTATTGGGGACAATGCCTTTGAGCTCACTATTCCACCATTCCTTGGTCTACACCCAGTGTTCAGTGTGGACCTCCTTCGACCCTACTTTCCACCTCTACTGGACACATAAGACGTGGTAGAACAACTCACACCAATAGAGTTAAACCCCGATTGTATGGAACAAGCAAAAAATGATCGAATTATGGACACACAGAACAAGAAAACTCACTAGTAGAAGATCCAGCTATATCGAGTTGTGAAAGCAAGCCAACTCCTTCACTAGGGAAAGTGGCTCACCAGAGACCAAGTTCAGCAGAAGTTTCCTCATCTCATGGAGGAACTCAACGTAATGGGGACCATTGCTTCCTAAGGGGGGAGGAATGATCCAAGAGGATATTCGTGGCCACCCACCTATTCCACTTAGACCCCCACCATTTTTGCTTTCATTTTTCCAGTTTCCTTAATTGTAGCACAATTTACTATTTTTGGTAGTTTTTGGGTCCTAAACTTTTAGAGCCATTTTGAGGCCCTAAACGAGGTTTTTTCAGCATCAAATGGTCAGGCAGATGTGAGTCCATTTTGGAATCAATATTTGTGGTTTACGGATGTATTCCTTGAAGAGATATTTCTAACGATGTATCATGCACGTCAAACGAAGGTAGTATGCCAAAGTTACAACCCCAGGAAATTAATGCACCAAGTTACCCAACGGGGCCCACATTCTAGCGTTTCACCTCATAGGGTTAGGTTTTTTGATGTGTGGGGTTTCCATTGTTTCTCAATAATATATAGGCCTTCTAGCCTCATTGTAACACATAGTTCAGAGGCATGTAGCCACCACATCTCTTCTCAGAGATAAGCTACCAGCACTCTAGCTAGTTTATTTCCATTATGTATGTAAACAAAGTTCAGTTCTTTGATTAATCAAATGAAGTGTTATTTCCACTGCATATTTGTTTCTATGGTTATTTGTGTATTCTGTTGCGTTCCTGCATAAATTTGGATCACATTCTTCTAAGTAGAATGCGGCTCCACTAGTGTTTTTTCTGTCATCAATAAATCCTGCCCAATCTGCATCCATAAATGCTTTTAGAGTGAATTTATTTCCTTTTGGGTACCATAATCCATAGTCCACAGTACCTTTTAGATATCTAATATTTCTTTTTACTGCAACCACATATGTTTCTTTTTGGGCTAATTGGAATATGGCAACCAATCCTATAGCCTGCATTACATCTGGTCTTGTAGTTGTTACATATAATAAAATACCAATCATTGACATATACATAGTATGATCTACTTCCAAATATTCATCATCCTTGCTCAATTTACAACCAGTGATCATAGGAGTACTAATAGGTTTGGATTCTTCCATTTTGAACCTTTTCAACATCTCTTTGATATATTTAGTTTGAGAGATGAAAATCCTTTTTTCTTATTAAGATACTTGTAAACCTAGAAATAATGTCAGTTCTCCTAACATCAGCATTTCAAATTCCTTCTTCATTTCTGAAGCAAAGTTTACACTCAGAATTTGTAGATCACTTCCAAATATGATATCGTCTACGTCAACTACAACAATGATCATATATTTGTCTTCAAACTTTATGTATAAATTACTATCAGTGGGCCCTCTTCCACATCCTTGTTGCTTTAAATACTTGTCAAGTCTTGAGAAACATTCTCTTGATACTTGTTTAAGGCCATGGAGTGCATTCTTAAGTTTTCAAACATAATTTTCATTTTATGATAAGAAAAACCCTTTAGGATGCTCAACATGGAATTCTTCTTCAAGTTCTCCATTAAGAAATCCAGATTTTACATCCTTTTGGTATAGTTTGAAGTTTCTGTAGCATGCAAAAGATAAAAGCATCCTAATGGATTTAAGTCTTGCCATAGGTGAAAAAGTTTCATCAAAGTCAATGCCTTCTACTTGAGCATATCCCTTGCATACTAATATGACCTTGTTTCTTGTCACATGACCATGCTCATTGAACTTGTTTTTAAAAATCCATTTGGTTCCAATGACATTCATGCCTTTAGTTCTTGGGACATCTTCCCAAGTTTGGTTCTTCTCTATTTGATCAAGTTCATCATTCATAACATTGATTTAATCCTCACTTTTGAAAGATTCTTTAAATTTTTTGGGTTCTATTTTCGAAGGTAGTGCTTGTTCTTAATCATACAATAATATTCTTCTTGTGTTAACTCCTGAATTTTGGTCACCAATTATTTGAATTTTAGGATGATTCTTATGAACCCACCTAAATGGTGTCTTTGTTTTCGGATCTTGGAGAGTCTTCATTCTCACTTTCATGAGATTCTTCTTTCTTTAGTTTCTCTTCTTCTTCTTTAGACACATCCTCTTCTTGTTAACTTTCTTAATTATCTATTTCTTCATCGTTAGTTTCTTCAACATCCACATTTTCTGGGATTTGTATTCTTCTTGGTTTGGTATCATCAACAGTTACATTTAACTTTCTATGATCTTGTGCAACCTTAGATTATATCATATGTATGCCTTTTTTGTGGATGAATTGTTAGATTTTTATCATTCAAGCTAGCATTATATTAGGATATTTAACTAAGAGAATAACAAGCACAACAATCAAACACAAGAGACAATGAACACAATGTTTTTCCTCAAGGAAACCATAAATGGAGAAAACCCCGCAACTTCCTCATAGATAGAATCAGCACCAAAAGTAAGACCCCAAAACAGTAAGATGATCTCCCAACAGCAGTAGTCTCTTTCTTTCTAGCCCCAACAACTTCTTCCCCCTCAGCTATGTGCTACAACTGAGTGTGAGTGAGTGTGTGATAAATAGAGAGGCTCACTCTCTATTTATACTAATTTTCGACTTGACAATAACTCACTAGGGCCGACTTCACTAGGAGAGTCTAATAACCCTAGGGCCCCACAATTGTAGGGACTTTAACCCTTGATCAATAGGAGGGTTAGCCATAATGAATTGACATGACTTGTTTACATTATAGAAACCTTTTGATCGGAACATCGAGGCATGACATGACTCAATTACATTACAAACACTTCCCGGAATAAACATCAGGGTACAATACATAAGATATACAAGTGAATACATTCCGAAGTTACAATTTCATCAACACTCCCTCTTAACTAGGAAGGTATTCTCTCAACACAATTTATCAGCACAAGTCTTCTTCTCCGTATCATATGAATCATCGTCAAGTTCTCGTCATCTTCATCTTCAATTCATGTTCTTATTCGAGTAATCTTCATCACTAGATCTGGATCATCACTCGATTTGGATCATCACTCGATCTGGATCATCTCTGGTTTTGGAACATCTCTGTTGGATCATCATCACAGGTGCTATCTCTTGATTCTTCTCGTCATAGGAAGTTCTACAGAGCTGGCCTTTTTTCATGCTGGTTGTAGGCCTAGCCTCCATGTAGGTCTTCTTCAGCACTTATATCTGACCCTAAGTCAGAATGGCCCACCTAACACTTACATCTAACCATGCGAGGAACAAATCCAACATACATGTTAGAAAGGCATGCCCAACACTCACATCTGACCATGGGAGGAACCAATCCAGTCATGTGTGTTAGAAAGGCCTAGCACTCACATCTAACCATGAGAGGAACCAATCCAACATTCATGTCAGAAAGGCTCTACACTTACATTTGACCATGCGAGGAACCAATCCAACATACATGTCAAAAAGTCTCTACACTTACATTCGACCATGCGAGGAACCAATCCAACCTACATGTCGAAATGCCTCTCCACTTACATCTAATCATGTAGGAACCAATCCCATAGTCACATCATAATGGATTTGCACTTATATCTAATAATGTAGGAACCAATCCTATAGTCACATCAGAATGGCCCTCAGTCCCAGACCGAGTGTTCCTGGTAACTGACCAGGTGCTTCCATTCAAATAATGGAATTCAACACTTATATCTGATCATGTAGGAACCAATCCTACAGTCACATTAGAATGGCTCAGCACTCATATCTGACATGGAAGGAACCAACCCTTTCACCATGATAGAATGGCTCAGCCCTTACATCTGACCATGGAAGGAACCAATCCTCTCACCATGTCATAATGGCTCATAGAATCATCATTTCCCCTTGGAGGGAACCTCGATCTAGAGAACACTAAGCTTCTCCCTGAAGTACTCAAACTTCACTCTGACTAATGGATTCATCAATACATCAGCTATCTGTTCATCCATTGCAACATACTAGAGCTTCACTGCTCCTCTCTACACCATATCCCTGATATAGTGATACTTGATCTCGATATGCTTCGACTTGTCATGGAACATTGGGTTCTTTGACAACTTCACACAACTCTGGTTGTCGCAATATATACAAGTAGCATCTAATTGGAGATCAAATAAATAATATAGTAGCTTTCTTAGCCATACTGCCTCATAACTAACTAAACAAGCTGTGACTTACTCTGCTTCAGCTGTACTCAGTGCCACGTAGGATTGCTTCCTACTAAACCAAGAGATCACACCTAATCCCATACTGAAGCAAAACCCTAAAGTGCTCTTCCTATCGATGGAAAGGCCTTCCCAATATGAATCAACATAATCCTCTAGGTTAATCTTTTGATTCGCCTCATATTTGAGCCCATAATCAACTGTACCCCTCAGGTTCCTCAAAATATGCTTTGCAGCAATCAAGTGAACATGTCTCAGATTTCTCAGGAACTGGCTCAAGGTGTTCACAGCAAAGCAAATATCTGGTCTCATTTTCATTAGGTACATCAAGGACCCAATCATCTGATGATACATCATAGCATCAACCGCTTCTAATGAAGCATCACTTAATAGCTTCAGCTTCGGTGTCATAGGTGTGGTCATGGAATTGCAGTCCATCATCCTGAATATCTTTAGGATCTCTACTGCATAATTCCCTTGTCCGAGGAAGATTCCATCCGCATTTTGCCACACCTCCATGCCTAGAAAATAGTGCATCATACCCAAGTCCTTCATTTTGAATTTGGCAGCAAGCTTCCTCTTCCTATCAGCAATCAACCCATCCCTACCTGTTACAAACAGATCATGACCCAATATATATAAACTACGTACTTTTGATGGTAAGGAGTGTAAATGATCACGTTCACGCTCAATACCCATTGGTGAGTTGATCTTAGAAGAAACCAACCCATAGACCAAACACTCAAATGGTATCAATAGGCATTAATCCCAACCCTAATTGTCAATCAATTCCACGTCTCATACAATAATGGCAATATGATATGCTAGGATAGACTATATACAATTTTAAGGGAATGTGTATCCATAACCCTCAACAATTTAGTGCATTTTTAAGATCCTAGCTTTAGTAAGGAATATTCTCATGGTTGGAGTAATAAACAAGTAGCATCTACCATTCTTGTTTGGAATGGCACCTACAAGAGTTCGACATTATATGGAGGATAAAAGAAATTAATAATAACATTTTTGTAATTTATAATATTATCTTTTGTAAACATGCTTTTAAAGTGTCTTGCTAATGAGATTTTAATCTTTGAATTTTGTATTTGGGAGGTGTTTGAATTAATAGTAAACTTTGCGTTAAAGGGCCTTGGTAGGATAGTAACACTTAATAAGGTATCAATATGATTCATAATGTAATGCTAATGTGTATAAAGGTCACCTATATGTTAGTATACAACTAGGTTAATAAAAACTCATTAGAGCTAACTGATGCGAATAGGGTAATTTAAGCTACATGATTTTATTCTATAAGGGTAAAATCTTAGAAATGATACAACCCATTAGTGCTTAGTTAATAATATAAAAGTAAATTTAATATTATTAAAACATAAATGGTTTCATCCCATCTTTAACATGGAATTGACGTTGCTTTGGACTATTTGGTTGTGTGTTAGTGATATCGCATAATCACGAGCCAATGTGAATGTTTTCTTGTGAAAATACTTTATCTAGGAAGATGCAAATGTTTCCCCCAAAATACTATGTATATCTCATGGCCTAAACCAAACTACTTAGTTTGGCATGCATACTCTATTTTTTAGTTTGGAACCCTATCCCAATTTCAATAATGTTAAAGGATCAACGTGTATCCCTAACTCTCTCATGCCTTACAAACTATGGTGTACGCAAGATGCTTTTTGATCATTTTTTTTGCATTATAGATGTACCACTAGATGCCGGCTAGCTAATTGGAAGGATAATGAAAAAAAACAAGAAATATGTTTTACTATGCTATGTTAACAAATCATGAAAGTGGACATGAACATAGAAGAGAAAAGAAAAAAATGTAACTTTCCTTGCTTAAAGGATCATCCAAAATTGAATTAGAAGAGAAAGAGCAGTCTAAGTACCAATCACTTTACATACAAAAAAAAACTCCATACTCTTCAATATAAATCCCTAGTCCTCACTTGCAAAACGATGTAGAAACACTTCTCGATCTACTTGATTAATTAAATGACTCAAATAAACCATTCGAGTAAACAACATTAAAGTAATTCAAGCGAATATGGTGTATGGGAGAGAAAGGATATTATATTATAAGTAGAAATGATTACACTTATAAATCCATAACTTTGAGTGACTATATGGATCCATATCCTTTCTCCTTTGGTCTGTTCTTCTTTGTTGATCTCTATAGTCCAAAGTTCTTCATTGTCTTGAATGGTTCCTGTCAAACCTCCACAATAAATTGGGAAAGTGGATGCAAAGGTAAAAAGTGAGCACTCTGTGTGAAGAGAAAGAAAGCTAGATAAGAGAATATTAAACCATCCAAGATCAAGGCCTGTCCAAAGATATCAATCCCATGTGTACGAGGAATTTTTATAAGCTCCTTGGTCTTTCTAGGTTTTAACATTAAGAATAGGTCCATATTCTAGAAAAACCCATAGATATCTATGGTTTTGACACACCAAGAATAATAAAAGTGGGATAAATAAATTCTAGATAAGTCCTTGATTAATTTTGACCGAATCAAAGGGGTGCACCTGAGTATTAGCCATTTTCCATTGTATGCACAATTTTTGAGGGAAAATATCTACCCATCCTCAAAATCAAGGAAAATTGGTGGCATTTTCAAAGTCTTGGGGGATATTAGTATTCTCCATACTAAATAGACCAAATGACAATACATTCCATGGTTCATTGAATATGAAGTATTATAATAATATATGCCCATTATTTTACGAGGTTCATTTAGGATTTCATGGCCAAGAAATGTAATGCTTTCTCCTCATCAAAATGAATTTTCAGGCATACGAAGAAATCAAATTAAAACCTCTCGTAAACACATCAAATGGAAATATAACCATCCTTTATTTCATGAATCATGCATATCCATGCCCATGTATGAGTCAAGTCAGTCACAAGAGTAAATAAAGTGAGGTCCCAAAGATCAAGGGACTTAGACAAGTGTTAGGAACTTAAATGTTGTTATAAAAGAGATCTAATTCAAGTTTTTTTTGTTGGATAAAAGGAACCATAGATTCCCATGGTTTTCAATAGAATTTGCAAGTCTAACATCCCCAAGTATGTTTCTCCACATTTGGTAATGAGTTGGAATTGAACATGGGAAAATACATCTAGTCGAAGATATTAATTAAAATCCTCACATGATGTGAGGTAACTCACCAATAATGAAAGTAGAATTGAGTAAGGTACTTCTTATAAACTCCTAACACTTGGAATATATTCTTTAAAGTTGAACTCTAAAATGAACCATTTAGTGATATATGGATGATGATAATCCACTACCAAATGGGAGGAATTCACCAACGAGGAAAGTGGAACTCATTCGAGCCTCTAGATCAACCTCCTATTGAAAATGTGCCATGATTTATAAGAGTGGATCTATTGGAGGAAGGGTAATGATGAATCCCTTCAACCAACATGAAGTAAGAAGATATCCAATGAATGATAACAATAAAAAAAACACTTAAGTCATTAGTAAATGTGGGAATTTTCCCCACGAAATTCCGTTGCAACACTTGTGCGTTGCTATAGCAATGAAAATGATGAAAACGACCCCTTCTTTTCATGGGAAAATTTTTGTTGCTATAGCAACGCTTTGCACATTTGTCGCAATTACGACGAATGGCTCTTGTCGCAATAGCGACAAACATATGGCTACTATTGTGACATTGTTTCATCGCTATTTCAATGATAATTTACCGACGAAGACCTAAATGGTCGTCGCTATAGAGACGAAAAGTAAGGTTTTTAAAAAAATGGCAAAAGTTAATGTGATGAAAAGTTCGTTGCTTTAGCGATGAAATATCATGGACAGCGTGGGTGCAGAGACGAAATGTTCGTCGCTATAGCGATGGGAGACAAAGTTTTTACAAAAAAAAAACATGTTGCGATGGAATTTGCATTGCTTTAGCGATGGAATTGCATGGATATAGTGACGAACTATGCATTGCTATAGTGATGGACATCAAGTTTTTTACCAAAAATATAAACTTTTGCGACGACAATTTCGTTGGTTTAGCGATGAAACGGTGTGTGTGTGTAGCGACGAGGTGTGCGTCGCTATAGCGATGGGAGGCAATTTTTTAAAAGAAATGAAGTATTTGCAACGAAGGTTTCGTTGATTTAGCGATGAAGATGTCGTCGCTATAGCGACGAACGACAATATTTTAATAACAAATTTTGACGAACTTGCTATACTAGCAACGAAAATGTCCGTTGCTAGTATAGCAAGTTCATCAACACTTGATAGGTATGTTCGTTGCTTTTTCCTTATTGCTAAGTGCTACGGCTCCAAAGATCCCATTTTAGTGAATAAAAGGGGCTCCCATTTTAGCAGGATTCCATAAAAGGTTACCTTAGTGAATGAAAGGGGATCCCATTTATGTTGGATGCTTGAGGTAAAGAACCATACAGTTAATGGAGGGAATAAATTTGGAGCCACCATTCCCTTGACATTATCCCATTCAACTTACTTGAAGAAAGGATGAATCTTAAGAGAAGCGTATCCATCAAAGCCAGAAGCTAGCCTTTTAGAAGGGTCTATATCCTATATACAAAAAAAGAGATATATTATTAATCAGGGGAAAAATAACAATCTAGAACATTGGGATTACAATATGTTCAATATTTGCTACAAACCATGGAGAAGACCCTACACTACGATAAATTTAATGAAGTTCCCTGGAAAGTTTATAATTTGAAAAGGGATTATAGAAATAAAGAAAGGTTCCTATAATATCCTAATTAGTGATTAACATATTTGTAACTATCATCATAAATATGTTATAGTTCCAAGATGTTAATTCAAAACCCAATACAACCTTTACAAATCTGCATTGCTCAAAACATGTATAAATAACCTCTTAACAACCTTCAACATCAAATATCCTAACCACAACATGGATTGATCTCATAGTCTCTGCAATAGATGAGTCCTACCTATAATTCCTGACATAAGAGTTACTATAATGATATTGTGTAAATCAACATATAAACCTAATGTACAGTTGTGAAGAAAAATCAAAGTCCAATTATGGAAAATAGACTTGCTTGAAGTTAAATTTCAGAATTGTAAATTTGTAACTATAAGATTGTAAAGTCCACTCACTTGTCTTCTTGTATGAATTTGGGTCTATTGTTGTTAGGTTGGTGTTTTGGGTCATAGATTTAATCAAACAATTAGGCTATAGTGGTTATAACACCATGAGAATATCCCCTCTTACCACTGATATGAATTTGGGTTATTGTTGTTATAATTTAGTATATTCTTGGTTTAGGTTTTTTGTCACATAGGTCACAATAACTAGTATATTATTGGCTTATGATTTTTATCAAATAGGTCACAATAAATACAAGATTTTGGACACAATATGAAAATTCTTTTGATTTCAACAAAAAAAATCAAACCATGATTTTTATTACATTTAATACTAGAAATAACCCATAAGAAAACATGAGAGTGACAATGATTTCCAAAAAATTGTAGCAGAGATACAAATATAGCCAATAAAGCATATTTACAAAAAAACAATTTCAGACCTATAGCTGAATATGTGCTCGCAGCTCCCTTGTGTGACTGAGACAACCCCCCTTGATCCCCTAAAATGGACACAACTTGATATGAAATTCACACCTATAGCTTTCACACAATATTCATCCCATTTTTTGTGGAGAGATTACCCCAAAACCGTCACAAGTTGTCTTGAAAATGCCTTGGGTATCGATGGTAATTACACCTAGCAATATATGACCTGGAAGTGCATCGAACACAATGATAAATCTCAAGGAAGGTGGTTTTTCCAATCAGCAATAACCTGAACTCATAACATAATGTGCATGCCAAATCCTGGAGGTCAACCCATTATTTCTCTTGTTTAGTCCATCGGACAGGAAAAATCCGACGGCGCGTGGATTTCTCTTTTTAAACTTACAAAAATTCACAAGGATACATTTTTTTTTGTAAATGTGGCCACAAGCGTCGGTGAATTGACGGCTATTCTCATAACCTTCGGTTAAGCGACGGCGCGTTAGTAAGCATCGCTTAAGTGACGGAGCCTTTAATTGGTCAACTATTTAACATGGAAAGCGCCGTCGCATATCCGACGCTTAGGTTCATTTCCTACACACACTCATATAAATAGGTTCATTTCCATTGGTAAGTCAATATAATTCATGATTATATATCATGCGGTATTTATATTGAGAGTTTTTGTAATTGTATATTGTATCATTTTTATTTTTGTTACTTAATCGACATGACTAATGTTCTTTGTTTGATGTTTTAATTGTAATTATAAAGCAAGGGCCTCCTAGGGCTGTTCCGAACATGGAGAATGTGGTAATTGTGGAACAACTAGCGCAGGAGGAACGTCAATATGCAGGTCCTGCGAATACTGATCATGATCAAGTTAATCATGATATGGAATTAGAATATGATCATGACGATAACATAATTGAGGATGATGGTGCAAATACATTAATCAATGATGCATTTAATGTTAGAATGGACGATGATCAACATCATGCGCCGCAAATTGATGACTTTGAAGATCTTCATGATTTACCTACACTTGAGAAGGTATTTGGGTTTCAATTATTATATGGACACATAATTTGAAGTCTAGATGGAAAAGGAAAATGATCATTAACATAAAAAATGCTTAAAAATCCTTTAACAATATGTAGGCATACTATTTAAATTACAATTATTTTATGCTGAAAGTATTTGAATGTCAATCAATAAATTCACTTCAACATTCCAGGTTCTTAATACGAAAACACCAATTCTATTGCATGGTGCCATGCATGCCTCATGGAAAAGGGTTGGCGATGATAATGATGACGATAATGACTATGACCTAGTCAAGGTTGTTTCACCATGGATCCTTAAACATGAATGTCCCTCCACTTTCTATTAATAAATCCAATACTTAATCTTATAAATAATGGGGGTTTAATATTAAATATGACAATATACCCACCAAAGACCATGTTACAAATCCTTTTGAGTACCTTTATAACTAAATATTTAAATACACTAGAGAGAAAACTACCACAATACCCATATTCAACCCATGTAAAATCTATCCCAACAAAAGTATCAACATCCACAACTCAATTACAAATCTAATTCTTGTCATTCTCCTTGGTTTGAAAAGTTGAAAAATTGAATGTACCATGGATACTTTTTATATTTGATGATATAAAGGAAAATTTTTCACGGTTAAAATAAAAAAATTATGCTCATAAACAATTAAAAACCACCTAAACAACCATATATTGTTATTTCACCAAGCTTTGAACATCTCTAGAACAAGGAACCTAAAGAGGTATTCATTCTTGATTTTAATTATGGTTTATTATTATTTTTAGACATGAAGTGACATTATTTAAGAGAACCACTCTAGGCCAACTCTTTCTTCTCACCTTAGTTGAGAATTATGTTTTCCCTTTGGATATATGATCACATGTTGAAATACCTTATGCATTTAAAGTCGTTTATCTTTCCAACCACACCTCTTTGTATCCCTCACTATTGTTAATGACCCAAGAGGCTACTCAATTCTATCATGACCTTTTTATTTACCCATACTTTCTATGTCAAAGATTAATTGACCACTCCCATCCTCAATAATGTCATTCAAAAGAACCTCATCTCCCATGACATTGTATCCTATATCCATCTCCTCACCACAACCCATCCCTATTCTTATCACTTGAGGTAGAGGTAGGTACGAAAAGAAGAGCCTCATTTGTTAGGGAATAAATTTTGCACGATTACCCTTTTCCATTGGCTATTTTCAAAACATGATGTCTCTCCCTTCAATAATTTTAATTTTATATTAAGAATATTGTATCAAAATTAACCTAATGCGTTTTATGAACCACACTATAATATTTATAAGCACTTTAAAAATGGAAAAACCCATTGCATTTTATATAGGCATTTATATTGTCCATCACATCAATTTGAATAAATGTCTTCCTCTTCATGTGTTTGGTGATGGTGAGCACAACATTTTTGTTTAAAATATTTTGTCATATTTGTGGGCATGCGTTCCATTTGGGTTGACACTTGCATCCTCTGCCACTGTTGGTGTTTAGACACCCTCGACTCCTCCGAAAAGATCAAGGTCGAGTCCAATGGACCCCTTATCCATTAATATGGACATTGTCTCTTTGCCAGGATGGCCTCATGTGGCATCTATTGTGTAACCCCAAAAAATACCCACGGCAATAAATTGCACCCAACCCTCGATCCAAAGACTATAAATATCTTGGTTGCAATATATACAGGTTAACTTCTTTCCAAATTCAAACATTCATCCAGGTTGCTTTTCAGCTGCCAAATCGAGCTGTATTTGCGCTACATAGTCCCTTTGTCCTTTGCAACGATATTTTCCTGGGTGTGGGTATGGGTTTGGTTAGAAACAGTTTCCCAAGAGCGCGCAGGCAAGAAGAAGATAATCTACAGGTCGCGGAATCGCTGGCGGAGGCGGAGGATTTGGGGTAAGTTTGAAGCCATTGAATCTACGAGTTTTTGCTAGATCATTCTCCCTTTAAGGTATGGCTAGAAAACACTCTGTAGGCTTTATAGTTTGCACACCATATGTTTGATGAAATTCCTGAGAGAGAAAACCCTCACTGTTGTTTATTGATACTATTGGTACTCTTTGAATCTTTGTTGTTTATATAAAAATAATGTATTGTCTTATTTTTAAGGGGCGGTCCTTTGTTTCTCTGGATGATGATGTATGTAAATCTGTAGGAGTGGTCACGCACTTAGCCATATCACATTGTTTCGGCCTCTTTCGAAGCCTCCAAATTGAAGTTCTACGCTAACTAATGTTGATGTTTTGTATAGAAGCATAAATTCAACGCACTTGGCTCTGTGTGAAACCCATTTCCTGTAGGAAAAGTGATTTGCTTTAACTCGTATATTGAATCAAAAAATATTAAAGGGCTTCCAAATAGCCACATTTATCATGAATGGGTTCATTTGGGTGTATATAAGTATTGAATGGAATCTTTTTTGAAATATTAGATGAGGCTCAAATGGGTTTGAAACTGGATATTTTCTCCTTATTATGACCTTGTTTACCCATCATGGCCTTGGATTCTGTAAATGATTTTTGTTTTCCTTTTCACACGGCCCGTTTGAATTAGTGAACAATAGACAGTGATACCTGCCACTGAACTGCAATGTCAAATCCATTTTGTAGCCACAGGTTAAAGACATGAACACATTATCAAGGAGAGTTGAATTTGATTTCTTTTAAAATTTTAGTTTGGCTGCTGTGTTTGAAGCAGGGTCTTACTTTCAAACATCTATATTTAGTCACTAGTCGAAGCCTGATCCCAAAGGAGGGCCCATTTGTGTGATGGATTTTGAACTAGCGATGCTTTGAACTCAAACAAAACTCCATGTTTTCTAGGCACCTGTGTTAGCACCATGGCTTGGGAGGCCCTTACTTTCTGCTAACAAAATTTTGAATATCACGGTCATTCTATTTATTCAGTATGTTCCATCAGATTGACATAAATTATACCTTGAGCCTTCCATTTCCTTAGACTGAATGTTTGGGCATCAACATATGGCTAATGAAATCGACCAAGCACCAAGGGTGTCAGAACTTTATAGAATACATGATAACCAAGAGTTTGTATACTAAAGAAAAAGCAATTGTTGATTATTTTTTGCATCACTTCGGAGGTAATATGGCTAGAGCCGACTGATAAACTCTGCAAGGAAATCATCAAAAGTGGAAAAATAGAGATCTTGCTCTGTTTAAAGTTTTAAACTTTAACTTGACCATTTGTTTCACTTTACTTTTCATGATTCATGGTGTAGACGTTAGGAAATGAACGGCCATGATGTGAGATATTCAATCCATAGGCTGATGTTGGGAACTAGAAACATGGCGTGACCCAGGATTGTTTAGATGCTGTAGAAGATCAAAGTGAATATCGGAATAAATTACTTAACTTTCAAATTATGGGCTTGATATGTCTGCAGCTTTGCAAATCACTGGAAGAATTGGTTATCTTGGTTGGTTCAAGCCTCAAGGACTCCCCACCACTGTCTTGATGCAAAGACAAAAGCTGTACGTTGAACCTATTGACAACCATTATAGTCTAAATGTTACAATTCTTTTATTTTCTGCATGAAGTGAGGACATACCTCAATCCTGAGAATTTTGAACACTCTTCCTGAAACACTAGGAAAATGCTTACTTTTACCGAAACCAATTATTCAGGCATTGAAAGTGGGGAGTTAGTTGAAAACATCTCTGCAACTTTCCTGACTTCAACACAGGCCCTGTGTATAATAAATTCCAAGTTAAACATGTATAAGCAAACTGCCAAGTTAAGAGATCGGTTCTCATGAGTAGACATCAATTGAATTTCATAAACATCCCAACACATTCAAACAACAAAAGGTGCTGATCGATAAAAAAGGTAAAGCAATATCTTTCTGATGTCACACAATAATATGTGGAAGAGCCTTGCCCTCTTCCCTCCGATTGTGTTCTCAGTTAAGTGCAGAAGAAGATCTCAACCTGTATTCCTCAAAAATGAATGAGAATAAGTCCACTGTCAAGAGTCAAGACATTTTCTCTAGAAGTAGATCAACTAAGCAATTGAGGGCCAATGGAACAGATTCTAAATCCTCTCCCATTTCTCATGAGTCTTTCAAGTAGTCAAATTTTTACCATACCTCACAAATTAATAAATTATCCATAATTTACAGTGTTCCTCTTTCAAGTGATATGGCTGAGCGATACTAGCATTTCTTTCATTACCCTGTTTGCTTCTTGCAACTTATCATTTGTGTCAAGTGACCTAATGAGAACACTAAAAGTCTTAAAGTTTGGCACTAGCCCCTTTTTAATCATTTCATCATAAAACATCAATGCATCTTGCATTCTACCTTCCTTACAAAGCCCGATGATAGATTCCATATCCTGTGAACTGACATGAGTGGCCAAAACCTCCTTCGAAATTTCTTCATCTGTATTAGCTGTCAGCATGGAAGTTGTATCAATGTCGTCATCATTGACTGACCTATCAAGTTGCATAGTACAAATATTTTAGCAATTTTAATGCCTCTGCAATGTTGTTAGAGCTCATGCCTATTACCCAAGCAAAACTCATTACTAGATCCCTCCCTGGGTTGATAATGAGTCCCCCACTCGTACCAGCTCTGCTTGGGTTGCCCTTGACCACCCCAAAACACGAGATTGGCGTGTTTCTTGTAACAATGAAAATTATTCTCCCCCTTTCTAGTAGGTGCGACTCTAGACTTGCCAAGAATATTTTTGAGACATTACACTATTACTAAAATCCTTCTCTGGTTTTCCATTTGAAGGGTATTTATACCAATAAATTTCTAATATGGTGCAAGTTTGGCACAGACCATAAAGACCCCTAACAATGTCAGGTATAAAATCATTCTTTACTTGCTTCACTTTTGGAGGTTTGGTGTTGAGCATGCTTTAACCCTTCACTTGAGGTAACACAATAACCAATATAATGGATGTATTATCAGT
>LPNX010028282.1:128785-154008 GCA_001517045.1 Pseudotsuga menziesii
AGGCTAGTCTAATGCATTTTGTTCCAAATCACTATGTAAATGCTTTCAAGATTTCTCTTGGTTGGTGACTTGTATTACTCTGCACTTCTATAGCTGCTTTCAGATTGTGAAATTTGTCTCATAGATCACACATTTGATATGAATATTAAGCTGCGAGCACATATTCAAAGTTACAACTATAGATAGGCTGGGGCAGTTCTACCAATATTTTTGTATGCCTACAACATTTTCAGGTGAGTTTTAGACAAATTCCCATTGCCCCATATGTGTGAATTTGGCATACCTACGATGACCCAATAATTTACACACTTGTGCCTACAATTGTCAAATTGTCACACTGGAAGCCAGGATATTACTACCCGGAGAAGCATTGTTATATGAGCAAAATCAACTATGAGCATTGTTATATGAGAAAAATTCTCAAATTTAGACCGATATTCTCTGAGCACTTTTTGCATCTAGTATGGCACTGAATATTCAATAGGCTTACATCAAGTGTTGAATCTTCTCCAAGTAACTTTTATTCACATCTCTTTAGCAAGTACGTGTTTTGTGCATTCCATGATAGAAGTATACACTTGTGTTAATGGTGGCTTACCAGATTGGTGAAAGAAGGGTGTTGTTTTTGCTCCCATTAGGGTCAAGTCTTTCCGATGGCATGCTCAGGCTCATTCTTGTACTCGAGCTTGTGCCAGTGCTTTTAAAAAGCAAGTGGAGGAAGGTGCAAGTCCTGGGAAACTTTTATGAAATAGATACTGCAATCCATGGCCTCTTAGCCAAATGGTGACTTCCATAGCATGGTGAGACATTTCAGCCCATTTAATATCTCGTGTAGAACAGTAAACCACTTGCTTGTGTTGGCCGAAAGCATCCAGTAAAATGAATGTTTACATCTATTCACCTAAATTCATATTTTATCAATGTTCACATACCTTATAGAATGTAACAGAACCCTTGAGTTGAGTAACCATATTTCATAGCATGTCAAATCCTTTTGATTGAATCTCCAAATGTTTTGCGCAAACAAAACTGGCATTCTATCCATTGTCTTATTAGATTTCAATCCAATACATCCAACAATTGAAGGCATATTAAATTACCATTCTATTCTTTAAAGGACACATGTTTTCCCATCTCTGATTATTCATGTGCAGCAACTAGTGAAGAGCGTTTTATTTTTGCAGATGAAGTACTTAGGCTTATCTATTGAATAATTATGACACCTTGCGGATGAGTTTGTCACCACTACAACTTTCATCTTATGATAATGTGATTCCAATTCTGTGATTAAGGACCATTCCCTCTGATAAGCCTTCCAACAGTTGGAGCAAATTATCAACTCTACAATGCTCTTTTAGGGTTTCTACAATGCTTATTGTAGTAATTTCACAATCTATACAAACATCAAGGTGTGTCTCCAGTAATCTGGCATTTGTATATTTTTTTTTAAAACACTTATAGCCGTTGGTTAAGCGACGGCCTGTAGGTGATTTAAAAATAAATAAAAATACAATACCGTCGCTTAACTGACGTTTAAGTTGTCATACTCCATCGGTTAAGCAACGCCTGTAGGTGTAAATGTTTTTAAAAAAAATTCATCGCTATCTCTTAACCGATGCTTATGTTTTCATAATCTGTCGGTTAAGCGACGGGTTTCATTGGTGAACCGACGACCATGCTGTAGAAGCGACGACTTGTAAGTGTCGGATAACTGACGATTTACATTTAACCGACGATTAATTGAGCTGTCGCTTAACCGACGGATTGGAAAGATGTCGGATAACCGACGAAAATCCACTGACGCTTAAAAAAAATCATAGTGTCATACATGCGACAGGGAAGTGTCGAAAATCCGACAATATGGCCGTCGAATTTTTGGTCGAAATGTCGTTGTGACATCTCTTCTCAGAGATAAGCTACCAACACTCTAGCTAGTTTATTTCCATTATGTATGTAAACAAGTTTCAGTTCTTTGATTAATCAAATGAAGTGTTATTTCCAATGCATATTTGTTTCTATGGTTATTTGTGTATTCTGTTGCGCTCCTGCATAAATTCGAATCACATTCTCCTAAGTAGAATGCGGCTCGACTAGTGTTTTTTTTGTCATCAATAATTCCTGCCCAATCTGCATCCATAAATGCTTTTAGAGTGAAGTTATTTCCTTTTGGGTACCATAATCCATAGTCCACAATACCTTTTAGATCTCTATGATTTCTTTTTACTGCAACCACATATGTTTCTTTTGGGCTAATTGGAATCTGGCAAACAATCCTATAGCCTACTTTACATCTAGTCTTGTAGTTGTTACATATAATAAAATACCAATCATTGACCTACACATAGTATGATCTACTTCCAAATATTCATCATCCTTGCTAAATTTACAACCAATGATCATAGGAGTACTAATAGGTTTGGATTCTTCCATTTTGAACTTTTTCAACATCTCTTTGATATATTTAGTTTGAGAGATGAAAATCCTTTTTTCTTATTAAGATACTTGTAAACCTAGAAAGAATGTCGGTTCTCCTAACATCAACATTTCAAATTCCTTCTTCATTTCTGAAGCAAAGTTTACACTTAGAATTTGTAGATCACATCCAAATATGATATCGTCTACGTCAACTACAACAATGATCATATATTTGTCTTCAGACTTTATGCATAAATTACTATCAGTGGGCCCTCTTCCACATCCTTGTTGCTTTAAATACTTGCAAGTCTTGAGAAACATTCTCTTGGTACTTGTTTAAGGACATGGAGTGCATTCTTAAGTTTGCAAACATAATTTTCATTTTATGATAAGAAAAACCCTTTAGGATGCTCAACATGGAATTCTTCTTCAAGTTCTCCATTAAGAAATCCAGATTTAACATCCTTTTGGTATAGTTTGAAGTTTTTGTAGCATGCAAAAGATAAAAACATCCTAATGGCTTCAAGTCTTTCCACAGGTGAAAAAGTTTCATCAAAGTCAACGCCTTCTACTTGAGCATATCCCTTGCATACTAATATGACCTTGTTTCTTGTCACATGACCATGCTCATTGAACTTGTTTTTAAAAATACATTTGGTTCCAATGACATTCATGCCTTTAGTTCTTGGGACATCTTCCCAAGTTTGGTTCTTCTCTATTTGATCAAGTTCATCATTCATAACATTGATTTAATCCTCACTTTTGAAAGCTTCTTTAAATTTTTTGGGTTCTATTTTCGAAAGTAGTGCTTGTTCTTAATCATACAATAATATTCTTCTTGTGTTAACTCCTGAATTTTGGTCACCAATTAATTGAATTTTAGGATGATTCTTCTGAACCCACCTAAATGGTGTCTTTGTTTTCGGATCTTGGAGAGTCTTCATTCTCACTTTCATGAGATTCTTCTTTCTTTATTTTCTCTTCTTCTTCTTTAGACACATCCTCTTCTTGTTAACTTTCTTCTTTATCTATTTCTTCATCATTAGTTTCTTCAACATCCACATTTTCTGGGATTTGTATTCTTCTTGGTTTGGTATCATCAACAGTTACATTTAACATTCTATGATCTTGTGCAACCTTAGATTATAACATATGTATGCCTTTTTTGTGGATGGATTGTTAGATTTTTATCATTCAAGCTAGCATTATATTAGGATCTTTAACTAAGAGAATAACAAGCACAACAATCAAACACAAGAGACAATGAACACAATTTTTTTCCTCAGGGAAACCATAAATGGAGAAAACCCCCAACTTCCTCAGAGATAGAATCAACACCAAAATTAAAACCCCAAAACAGTAAGATGATCTCCCAATAGCAGTAGTCTCTTTCTTTCTAGCCCCAACAACTTCTTCCCCCTCAGCTATGTGCTACAACTGAGTGTGAGTGAGTGTGTGATAAATAGAGAGGCTCACTCTCTATTTATACTAATTTTTTACTTGATAATAACTCACTAGGGCCGACTTCACTAGGAGAGTCTAATAACCCTAGGGCCCCACAACTGTAGGGACTTTAACCCTTGATCAATAGGAGGGTTAGCCAAAATGACTTGACATGACTTGTTTACATTATAGAAACCTTTTGAATCAAACATTAGGGCATGACATGACTCAATTACATTACAAACACTTCCCGGAATAAACATCAGGGTACAATACATAAGATATACAAGTGAATAGATTCCGAAGTTACAATTTCATAAACACTCCCTCTTAACTAGGAAGGTATTCTCTCGACACAATTTATCAGCACAAGTCTTATTCTCTATATCATCTGAATCATCGTCAAGTTCTCATCATCTTCATCTTCAACTCATGTTCTTCTTCAAGTCATCTTCATCACTAGATCTGGATCATCACTCGATCTGGATCATCTTTGGTTCTGGAACATCTCTATTGGATCATCATCACGGGTGCTATCTCTTGATTCTTCTCGTCACAGGAAGTTCTACAGAGCTGGCCTTTTTTCATGCTGGTTGTAGGCCTAGCCTCCATGTAGGTCTTCTTCATCACTTATATCTGACCCTAAGTCAGAATGGCCCGCCTAGCACTTACATCTAACCATGTGAGGAACAAATCCAACATACATGTCAGAAAGGCATGCCCAGCACTCACATCTGACCATGAGAGGAACCAATCCAGTCATCTATGTCAGAAAGGCCTAGCACTCACATCTGACCATGAGAGGAACCAATCCAGTCATCTATGTCAGAAAGGCCTAGCACTCACATCTGACCATGAGAGGAAACAATATAGCATTCATGTCAGAAAGGCTCTGCACTTACATTTGACCATGCGAGGAACCAATCCAACATACATGTCAAAAAGTCTCTACACTTACATTCGACCATGCGAGGAACCAATCCAACCTACATGTCAAAATTGCTCTCCACTTACATCTGATCATGTAGGAACCAATCCCATATTCACATCATAATGTCTTTGCACTTATATCTGATCATATAGGAACCAATCCTATAGTCACATCAGAATGGCCCTCAGTCCCAGACCAAGTGTTCCTGGTAACTGACCAGGTGCTTCCATTCAAATAATGGAATTCAACACTTATATCTGATCATGTAGGAACCAATCCTATAGTCACATCAGAATGGCTCAGCACTCATATCTGACATGGAAGGAACCAATCCTTTCACCATGATAGAATGGCTCAGCCCTTACATCTGACCATGGAAGGAACCAATCCTCTCACCATGTCAGAATGGCTCACAGACTCATCATTTCCCCTTGGAGGGAACCTCGATCTGGAGAACACCAAGCTTCTCCCTGAAGTACTCAAACTTCACTCTGACTAATGGATTCATCAACACATCAGCTATATGTTCATCCATTACAACATACTGGAGCTTCACTGCTCCTCTCTGCACCATATCCCTGATATAGTGATACTTGATCTCGATATGCTTCGATTTGTCATGGAACATCGAGTTCTTCGACAACTTCACACAACTCTGGTTTTCTCAATATATACAAGTAGGATCTAATTGGATATCAAATAAATCAAACAGTAGCTTTCTTAGCCATACTGCCTCATAAATAACTGAACAAGCTGTGACATACTCTGCTTCAGTTGTACTCAGTGCCACACAGGATTGCTTCCTGCTAAACCAAGAGATCACACCTAATCCCATACTGAAGAAACACCCTGAAGTTCTCTTCCTATCAATGGAACTGCCTTCCCAATATGAATCAACATAACCCTCTAGGTTAATCTTCTGATTCGCCTCATATTTGAGCCCATAATCAACTGTACCCCTCAGGTTCCTCAAAATATGCTTTGCAGCAATCAAGTGAACATGTCTCAGATTTGTCAGGAACTAGCTCAAGGTTTTCACAGCAAAGTAAATATCTGGTCTTGTGTTCATTAGGTACATCAAGGACCCAATCATCTGATGATACATCATAGCATCAACCGCTTCTAATGAAGCATCACTTAATAGCTTCAAGTTCGGTGTCATAGGTGTGGTCATGGCCTTGCAGTCCATCATCTCGAATATCTTTAGGATCTCTACTGCATACTTCCCTTGTCTGAGGAAGATTCCATCCACATTTTGCCACACCTCCATGCCTAGAAAATAGTGCATCATACCCAAGTCCTTCATTTTGAATTCGGCAGCAAGCTTCCTCTTCGTATCAGCAATCAACCCATCCATACCTGTTACAAACAGATCATCTACATACAGTAGGAGTATCATTGGGTTACCATCTTCAACCTTGTAGTAAAGGTTGGAATCTGCTTTACTTTTGGTAAAGCCTAATTTGGATAGAAAGCCATCAATTCTGCCATACCATGTCCTAAGTGCTCGTTTGAAACCGTACAGGGATTTCTTCAATATGCACACATGAGACTCCTTGTCATGTGTCTCAAAACCGAGTGGTTGCTCTACATACACTTCCTCTTCCACTACACCATTTAAGAAAGTAGTCTTAACATCCATGTGGTGTATCTTTCATTTCATCACTGTAGCTAGAGCAAGTACTAATCTGATGGAAGTGTATCTGGCTACAGGTGCAAAATTTTCCTCATAATCTATTCCTTCTTTCTGGGAGAAGCCACGAGACACACATCTTGCTTTGTGTTTTTCTATGCTGCCATCTGTAGCATGCTTGATCTTGTAGATCCATTTGGAAGTTACAACAGAATTTCCTTCTGGTCTTGGGACAACATCCCAAAAATCATTCTTCATGATCGATTGATACTCTTTGATCATAGCATCCTTCCATTCTTTCCTTTCTGTCGCTTCTTCATAGTTGGAATGTTCTTTATCAATGAAGTCACATAATAAAGCTACATACCCGGAACAGGACCTGGTCCTCTTTCTTTCTGTGTGATTCTCTTCTGGAGCCCCATATCTTTCTGCACCTTGGATAGATTCTCGTAGCCAAGTTGGTTTCCTCTTGTGATGATTCTTCTCCTGAGGTGGATCTACATGTTCTTGAGGTTCTTCTAATTCTCGATCTTCTTCTTGAATTTCTTCATTCATGGTTGTGTCATAAATTTTGGGTGCTTATGTTTCTTCAAGATCTTCAGCATGTCTCTTTCTGGATTTATTGTAACCTAGGTCTTTATCAAATGTTATGTCCCTGCTGATGTCGATCTTCTTGAATCTTGGGAAGTATATTCTATAAGCCTTCAAGCTTTCAGAGTATCCCACAAATATACTCTTCTTTCCTGAAGGATCTAGCTTTGTCCTCTTTTCTTTCGGAATGTGTATGTATACTATACAGCCGAATATTCTGAGATGGATGACTTCTAGTTTCTTGCCGAAAAAGACTTCTTCAGGTGTCTTGTTCTCAAGTACTCTGTGTGGATTACGGTTCTGTACATACATCGTTGTTTTGGCAGCTTCTTCCCATAGATGCATGGGAAGATCTTGATCATGAAGCATTTCTCTTGCAGCTTCCATGATCATTCTATTCTTCCTTTCTGCAACCCCATTCTATTGTGGATTGTATGGAGTGGATAAATCCCTCTCAATCCCCGAATCTTTGCATAACTCTTTGAATTCATTTGATGTGAATTCTTCGCCATTATCTGATTGAAAGGTTTTGATCTTATTTTCTGTGTGCTTCTCGATCAAGGCTTTGAATTCCTTGAACTTGCTGAAAACTTCATTTTGTTCTTCATAAAGTATATCCATGTCTTCCTAGAAAAATCATCAATAAAAGAAACATAGTATACATACCCTCTTAAAGAACTGGATGACATTGGATCGCATACATCGAAGTGAATGATTTCCAAGATTCATTTTGCTTTGCTTTCGCTACTTGGAAATGTATTCTTTGTGTTCTTTCCTTTTACACATCCTTTGCAGACTCCTTCATGTTTTGACTGCATTTCTGGAAGTCCTTCAACAGCTTTGCTTGCAAGTGGCAGTGCTCTGTAATGCACATGTGCAAGCCTTCTATGCCAAAGTTCATTTGGATCTACTGAGTCATGAACCAAAGCTTGTTCTGGTTGGCCCTTCAATTTGTATAATCCTCCTTCTTGTTTTCCAATTACTTTTGCATCGTAAATAGTCTTTCCTCTTGGCCACATGAGGACTTGGCCATATACAAATGCAACCCTAATGCCTTTTTCATCCAGTGCTGATATGGAGAGAAGATTCTTCTTTAGTCTTGGTACAAACAAGACATCCTTCATTTTCATAGACTTTCCAGAGTCTAGCTTGTAGGAGGATTCACCACTACCTTTTATGGGATATTGGTAGTCATCCCCAAGTTTCACCTGGCTGAATTATGTTCGGATAGTTTCTCAAAGGATTCCTTGAATCCTATCATGTGCTTGGAAGCCCCACTATCAATAAGCCAATCTTTGCTTCCATGTGCGACAGTTCCTGTGAGAGTGGATATCATAACATATTCCTCATCACTTGAAGAGTCTTCACTTTCTTGTTTTACTCTCTTTATGGGAGGATCATCATCCTCAGCAGTGTGAGCATGATGTCTTATTTTGGAGTTCTTCTTCTTCTTAGATCCATTCTTATTCATGGGACAATTTCTAGCAAAGTGTCCTCTTTCATCACATGTATAGCATCTGAGTTTGGATAGATACTTGTTTGTTCTTACGAAATTATCTTTTTGATGAGAATGCTTACCTTGGTGATGACAATTTTACCTTCTTCCTTTCTTGGAGTGTACTATGAGAGCTTGATCTTCATTTCCTGTCTTTTCTTCTCGAGCTACTATTTGAGCTTCTTCTCGTGAGCATTCTTCCCATAGTCTACTGAACTTGATTAGCTTCTTTCTAGCACAGATTCCTTGGATGAAAGAATCCCATGATCTAGGGAGACCATTCAAGGTTGTCAGCACAATTTCTGCATTCTCCACTTCTTCATCCACTACTTCAAGTTGTTCTTTGATCTGGGAGACCCTTGTAAAGTATGACTGTATGGTCTCCTCATTCTAGATATTTGCATTCTTCAACTGGTTCCTCAAAGTCATCTTCCATTTTATGTTCTTCCCTTCAAATAGTTTGGTCAGGGCATCAAGCATAGCTTTAGGTGTCTTGAGGGAGGACACCTATGGTATGAGGTGATCCTTGATTGAATCAGCAATAATCCTCTTAGCCATGACCAATTTCTTCTTGTGTAAGGCTTTAGCCTCATCTTCCTCTGGAACTGGAACCTCCTCATTGATGTAGGAGTCCAACTCATTTTCTTCCAGGACCATGGAGATCCTATACTTCTAGGCTCGGAAGTTATCAAATCCCTCAAGATTTTCATCAAGCTTGGTATGATGAGACATCTTAATTGAGAACCTCAAATGGAAATCCAAAAGATTTAGATCTTACCAGGTCAAGATGTTGGATTTGGATCTGGAGCTGAATTTCTGCAGTGCTGGTTCAAGAGCATATTAGGGTTTGACTTTCTCGGAGTTCTATCCAACCAAAAAATTTTTATCTTGATCTCTAAACTTCGATTTTGAGGAGGAGATCAATCCAAGCCTGGGATCACTAAAAAATTTCACTTCTATGGAAAGCCCTAATTTTCGGCAGTAGTGTCGGGTCAAAAACTGAAAATTCTCAAAATTAGATTCTACTTCAACAGAAAGATGTACCCTAGAGAGGAGAGTCAGCCCAACCTTCTTTTGCTGAAAATCGGTGGAGAGAGATCCAAAAAGTAGGAATCCCTAGTTTCTGCAGCTGCATAGTGTCTTCTTCTCAGGTTAGCTCTGATACCATGTTAGATTTTTATCATTCAAGCTAGCATTATGTTAGGATCTTTAACTGAGAGAATAACAAGCACAACAATCAAACACAAGAGACAATGAACACAATGTTTTTCCTTAGGGAAACCATAAATGGAGAAAACCCTGCAACTTTCTCAGAGATAGAATCAACGCCAAAAGTAAAACCCCAAAACAGTAAGATGAACTCCCGATATCGGTAGTCTCTTTCTTTCTAGCCCCAACAACTTCTTCTCTCTCAGCTATGCACTACAACTGAGTGTGAGTGAGTGTGTGATAAATAAAGTGGCTCACTCTCTATTTATAGTAATTTCCAACTTGACAATAAATCACTAGGGCTGACTTCACTAGGAGATTCTAATAACCCTAGGGCCCCACAACTGCAGGGACTTTAACCCTTGATCAATAGGAGGGTTACCCACAATGACTTGACATGACTTGTTTACATTATAGAAACTTCTGATCGGAACATCGGGGCATGACATGACTCAATTACATTACAAACACTTCCTGGAATAAACATTGGGGTACAATACATAAGATATACAAGTGAATACATTCTGAAGTTACAATTTCATCAACACGAATATCCAAGAAATATGCCTTCATCTGTTCTAGAGTCAAACTTTTTGAGATTATCATCATCTCCTTTTATGTAGCATTTACTTCTGAAAACTCTAAAATATTTAACTAAAGCTGGTCTTCCAAACCATAGATCATAAGGAGTCTTGTCACCATTCACTCTGAGTTGTCCTCTTTTTTGTACATAGACAGATCTATATACTGCTTCTCCCCAATATCCATCAAGAATTTTTTCTTCATTAAGCATAGTTTTGGTTGCTTCTTGATCTGTCCTATTCTTTCTCTCAACAACTTGATTTTGTTGAGGAATTTTTGTTGCTGAAAACTACCTCTTGATTCCATGAATTTCACAGAACTCATTGAATTTATTTGAGGTGAATTCTCCACCATTATATGATCTTAGACATTTAATCTTGCTATTTTCTTCATTTTCAACAAGTGATTTGAAGGTTTTGAACTTCATAAATGATTATGATTTTTCTTTAAGAAATGCCACCCAAGTCATCATTATATAATCATCGATTAATAATATAAAGTGATAGTCACCCTGAAATCTTTTAGTCCTTGTTGGTCCACAAAGATCACTGTGAATTATTTCTAATGGCTGAGAGGTTTTATGTTCTTTGACATTGAAGCTTGTTCTTATTTGCTTTCCATGAAGAAAATGTCTACAAACATGATTTGGTGGTTTTATGATAGTTGGAAAGTTCCTTACAACTCCCTTCTTACTAAATTTTACAAGATTGTCAAAGTTCAACTTCCCCATACTTCTATGCCATAACAAACTTTCAGCAATTTGACTCATATAACACATTGTTCTTCATTTTCTAGAATATACACATTGCTTGGAGTTCGCACAACAATCCCAATAAGTTTTCCTGAATCTTTTCTTTTGATTTCACACTTCTTGGAATCAAATATACATATGTGTCCTTGATCACATTTAGGTTTTAACTTCTTTACAAGAAAAAAAATTTCAGCTTTCATCTTGTCTCTAAGAGCCATTGTACCATTCCCAATTATTTTAGAGGATAGATTATCTTCAAAAGTGACTTTTTCGTTTTTTATTCCTTTTTAGGTTTATAAACTTATTTGGGTCTCTTGTCATATGTTATGAACATCCACAGTCAACATGCCATATATTTATTTTTTCTATTGCACATAGAGCTATTAAACATTCCACATCATCCTTTTTCTTCCAAACCTTCCTTTCCCCACTGCCTTGAGATTTTGTGGTGTCATTCTACATAGGAATCACTAGTTTACATTTTTTAGCAATGTGTCCTAAGAATTATAGTTTCTTCCTATCGGATTTATTTTAGTAACATTCTTCTTATAGAAAGGAGATTGCGATGTAATTCCTTTCCCAATAGGAACAGTTACTTTACAATTTCTAGTTGTATGAACAAAATTGTTATAGGCATAACAATTTCCCAAAAATAGTTGTTGATTTCCGCTTGGCACATTGTTAATCCTGCTTTTATTTTGAGGGAGATCAAGTGTTTTACTATATTCTTTTACAAATGGTCTCATAAGCACATCAACATAAATTCTTTTATTTCCTTCTTTATTTATGAAGGACGATCGTTCTGTCTTCTTTCCATTGTCATAACCTAGTCCAGTTTTGTTAGTGGATGATCTTTGACAACTTAGGATCTCGTCCAGAGTTTTTGAATTGCTTTAAAACTTTGACTGAAGGGATTCTTCATTTGTCTTCTTTGTAAGAAATATGAATTCAGCTTTGAACTTTTCTAATTCTTGATATCTTTTCTTGAGTGTCCATTCTAGATTGTTTTCAGCCTTTTTGGCTTCTCAAAGATAACTTTTTAAGTCTTTTAGCATCATTTTTTCTCTTCAAATTCTGTCATATGAATTTTTTTTTTTTTGTACATCCTTTTATACTTCCCTAATTCTTCAAGAGCACTGATAAGCTCTGCTTCAATATCTACCACTCCTACTTCTTCTTCAGAGATTTTGTTCTCTAATCCCATGAATAGTACTTCAATGTCTTCATCTTCACTAGACTCATTTGAGCAGTTATCATCCATGGAATAAAAAGTCTTCTTTTTGTTTTTTTTCTTAAAAAACCTTTTGTTCCTTTTTTAATCTTCAAGGCACTCATCACCACCTTCTTGTTTGGGATAAGGGCATTTGGAAGCATATTGACCAATTTCCCCACAAGTAAAACATTTTAAGGGTAATTTCCCTTTGTACTTACTAGTAACTCTTTTAATATTTTTAACAAGAAGTGATTCTTCATCATCAGAGTCTTCTTATTGACTCTTTGTATTAGATTTATTAGCTACCTTAGATGCTTTAAAGGTTGCTTCTTTCTTTTGAGAATTATCTTTCCCAATTCTCATTTCATAAGCTATGAGGATACCGTATAGTTATTCCATGGTGAGTTCGTCAAGATATTCTCTATTTTCTAGGGAGAAAATCTTTGAATGGTAGATCATTGGAAGTGATCTTAGTAATTTTTTCAACTACTTCCTTTTCTTTCAATTATGCTCCTAGCACTTGAATTGCATTAACGATTTCATCAATTCTCTCAAAGTATTTTGAAATTTTTTCTTCTTCCTTCATTTTTAGACTTTTAAAATTGAGTTTTAAAAGTCTGGAGTTTGGCCCTTTTTACAATGATGTATCATTCATAGACAGTTTTTTATTTGTCCCAGATCTCCTTTGATGTTTTGCAATTCATCACTTTGGCAAAGACTGTTATGGTTAATCCAACCAATATTGCATTAAAAACTTTAGCATTATGTCCAAACTGTTTTATTCCTTCAAGATCTATGGGAGGAGTTTTTTGGATGTATATACCCTGTTTGTACAGACAACCAAACATCTAGTCCAATAGACAGTATATAGATTCTCATCCTAATTCCCCAGAAAGCATAATATTCTCCTTTGAATATTGGAACCCTGGAGGACGTCTTTACTTATTGATCCATAATGATAAAATATCTCTCTTCAAGTGTTTAAACTATTAGCGAAGAGCCTGCTTTGATACCAAATGTTGGAATCAAGCAATGCTGAGAGGGGGGGGTGAATCTGTATTAATCAATCTATTTGATTTTTTATCACTTAAAACAAAATCAACAATAAAATAGAACACACAATATTATCGTGGAAGGCCAATTGGGAAAACCACCAACCCTTTCTATACTGCAAAATTATATTTACAAATAGATTTTGGAGGATACCACCAACCACCAGACAAGGATGCTACAACACCCTATTTACCAGAAACTACTGGAAGGAGGATGCTACCCCCTACTTTATTAGATACTACTGAAAGGATTCTACAACACCCTATTTACCAGCTACCACTGGAAGGAGGTTACAACCCCCTTGCAGGACTGTTACTTTCCCTAGCGCTTCCCAACCACCCTTATATGATAATTTGATATCTAACTTTTCTACACCAATGGATCTATGAATTGAATGTATATAGACACTTATTTGAAAGTCTGAAGAATTGTTTATATACCCTCAAACGTATCTCTTCATTGTGACTTTTCACAGCCAAAAACCAATTTGAAATTACCTCTCTATTTTATCATTTTGAACTTTGTTTTAGTTTATCAATCATAACCTTTTGCAATGTCCTTTCCATAACAATCTCTTTGCAACAGAACTTTTCGCATTGAGCTTTTTGCAATTGTGGGTTGCGGGTTTGCATTTCGACTGTTCTCGAAATTGCTTCTACAACTACCTTTCCACAATCATAAAATCCTTCCTTCCGCAATTGTGGGTATGCATTTAGACTTCTCTCGAAATTGCTTCCACAAGGATTCTTCCGCAAATTGTAGATTGCAGATTGCATCTTCCTTCCACATTGTGGATTGCGGATTGCGGGTTTGCATTTCGACTTCTTTTAAATGAGCTTCCACAAATATTTTCCGCAGCTCCTATGAACCGTCGATCTACGTTCTTAATATGATCTGAGCTATCCAACCTCTGCTAAATAAGCTGACTGCAACTCCACGATTCTGCGTTGACTTGATTGATCTTCGTCGGACTTGATCTCCTTGCTGGAAAATCACTTCCTTTGTCTTTCCCTGAGTTTTCCCTACCACCATGTCCTTGGTTATTCCTTTGTCATTACTGAACTTCTTTGACATCAATGAAAACTCCATTCAATAGCAATATGTAAGAAATATGCCTTCATGTGTTCTAGAGTCAAACTTTTCTAGATTATCATCATCTCTTTTTATGTAGCATTTACTTCCAAAAGTTCTAAAATATTTAATAAAGCTAGTCTTCCAAAACATAGCTCATAATGAGTCTTGTCACCATTCAATCTGAGTTGTCCTTTGTTTTGTACATAGACAGTTGTATATACTTCTTCTCTCCAATAGCCATCATGAAGTTTTTCTTCATTAAGCATATTTCTGGATGCTTCTTGCACTGTCCTGTTCTTTCTCTCAACAACTCCATTTGGCTGAGGAGGTTTTGATGTTTAAAACTTTCTCTTGATTCCATGAATTTCAAAAAACTCATTGAATTCATTTGAGGTGAATTCTCCACCATTATCTGATCTTAGAAATTTAATCTTGTGATTTTCTTCATTTTCAATAAATGCTTTGAAGGCTTTGAACTTCATAAAGGATTCTGATTTTTCTTTAAGAAATGTCGCCCAATCCATTCTTGTATAATTATTGATTAATAACATACAGTAATAGTCATCTTGAAAGCTTTTAATCCTTGTTGGTCCACAAAGACCAGTGTGAATTATTTCTAATGGTTGAGAGGTTTTATGTTCTTTGACTTTGAAGCTTGTTCTTGTTTGCTTCCCATGAAGATAGTGTCTACAAACATGATTTAGTGGTTTTATGATCTTTGGAAAGTTCCTTACAGCTCCCTTCTTACTAACTTTTAAAATATTGTCAAAGTTCAAGTGCCCCATCCTTCTATGCCATAACAAAATTTCATCAATTTGACTCATATAACATTGTTCTTTATTTTCTAGAATATACACATTGCTTGGAGTTCTCACTGCACTCCCAACAAGTTTTCCTGAATCTTTTCTTCCAATTTCACACTTCTTGGAATCGAATATACATGTGGCCTTGATCACATGTTTGGATCACAATTAAAAGATTAGGCATTAAGTTCTTTACAAGCAAAATATTTTTATCTTTCATCTTTTCTCTAAGAGCCGCTATACCTTTCCCAATTGTTTTAGAGGATAGATTATCTACAAAAGTAACTTTTCCTTTTTTATTCCTTTTTAGTATTATAAACCTATTTGGGTCTCTCGTCATGTGTTTTGACCATCCACTTCCCACATGACATAGATTTTGTTTTTCTGTTGCACATAGACCTATTAAACATTCCACATCATCCTTTTTCTTCCAAACCTTCCTTTTCTCATTCCCTTGAGATTTTGTGGTTTCATTCTCCATATGAACCACTAGTTTACAATTTCTGGCAATGTGTCCTTGATTACCACAATTGTAGCATTCTATACTATAACTATGTAGAGGAGCAAAATAATTATAGTTTCTTCATTTTGGATTTCTTTTAGTAACATTTTTATTATAGAAATAATATTTTTATGTAATGCCTTTCCCAATAGGAACCATTAGTTTACTATTTCTAGCTGTTAAATTTTCATATGCTTAGCTAAGACATTAGTAATTCATTTCATTTTCATAACAAAAGCATATAAACAGGATCAATGAAAGATAGACAAGCACAACCATACAAAAGGAACACAAAGATTTATCCTGAGAAAACCCTAAAGGGAAAAACCCAGCAAAAGCTTCCTCAATATAGATGCCCCAAAAAGATAAACGATAAAAGATAAAACCAGCAAGGAGATCAAAGCCTAATCCTCCTCCTTCTCCAGCTACTTCTCTTCTCCACTAATGCGCTACACAAATGAGAGTGTGTGTTCCAAATGAGGAGCACTACACCCCTATTTATATTCATCCATTCACTTAAGTTAACTGATCTGTCATGTAGGCTCGATTTAATCATGTAGGCTCGAGTTACACATGTAGGCTCAAGTAACCACACTGGGGTGCTAATGACCCACCTTTACAATTAGAGGGACTGGCTCATAACTCTTATTAGTTCTTCTGATTAGGAGCATCGGGGTACAAAGTAATCAAAGTGGTTCTCTTGGTATGACCATCGGGGACCACAAAGAAAGTTCTTCCGATTAGGAGCATCGGGGTACAAAGTAATACAAGTGGTTCTCCCAGTAGGACCATCGGGGACCAAAAAGAAATACATGTAGAATATTCTTCAAATTTACAATATTTCAACACTCCCCCTTAACGAGAAGGGTATTCTATAACAACATCAACAACAACAATAATAAGAGAGAGATAGAGGAAATCATCAACATCATCAGGGCGATACATCTATAAATCATTGGAAGATTTTCAACATCATGTAGCCTTCATCTTCAATCTTTAGTCTTCAGAATCATTAGTACTTTGACCGCTTTGATCAACAGCATCTTGACTCTTCAATCAGCAGCAACATCTTCAGCACTTTGACCCTTTTGATCAGCAACATATTCAGCACTTTGACCTTTTGATCAGAAACATCATCTTCAACACTTCAACCTTTATATTAGCAACATCTTCTTCAGCACTTTGGCCTTTTGATCAGCAACAACATCATCATCATACTCTGATCTTTCAATCAGACTCATCATTATCATCATCCTCTGATCTTTCGATCAGAACCATCATCAACCGAACATCATCATACTCTAATATCAACTCATCATCATATTCTGATCTTTCAATCAGTACGTCATCATAATTTGATAATATGGCATCATCATCATCAGGATCTCATCATCATCACATTCTGATCTTTCGATCAAAAACATCATCATCATCATCGCATTCTGATCTTTCAATAAGAAAACATCATCATCAGCAGCAACATCATAATCATAAGCAACTTCTGATCTTCTGATCAGAAAACATTATCATCATCATATTCTGATATTTCGATCAGAGAACATCATCATTAACAACTTTTGATATTTCGATCAGAGAAACATCATCATCATCATATTCTGATCTTTTGATCAGAGAACATCATCATTGTCAGCAACAACATCATCATCATATTCTAATCTTTCAATCAGAGAACATCATCATCAGCAGCAACTTCTGATCTTTCGATCAGAGAACATCATCATCATCAGCAACATCTGATCTTTCGATCAGAAACATCATCATCATCATAAAAAAATCAACATCATCAAAACATCAACTTGATCCTTCCTTTCAGAATTACATGATTTAGGTCTTTACGGAGTTACCAATGATCCTTCCTTTCGGAATTACGGGATTTAGGTATTTGTGGAGTTACTAACGATCCTTCCTTTCAGAATTACGGGATTTAGGTCTTTACGGAGTTACTAACGATCCTTCCTTTCGGAATTACGGGATCAACACATTTGTGGAACTCAGACAATCTTTCCTATTGGAATTATGGGATCAACACATCTGTGGAACTCAGACAATCCTTCCTAATGGAATTATGGGATCAATTCAATGATCCTTCCTTTTAGAATTACAGGATTTAGGTATTTACGGATTTACTAATGATCCTTCCTTTCGGAATTACGGGATCAACACAGATGTGGAACTCAGACAATGCTTACTATTGGAATTACGGGATCAACACATCTATGGAACTCAGACAAACCTTCCTATTGGAATTATGGGATCAATTCAATGATCCTTCCTTTTGGAATTAGGGGATTTAGGTATTTACGGAGTTACTAACAATCCTTCCTTTCGGAATTACAGGATCAACACAAATGTGGAACTCATACAATCCTTCCTCTAGGAATTATGGGATCAAAACACATTCTCAAGTACCGAAGTCACCGGATCCGTTCTGAACCAAAGTTCAAGGATGATACAATCCTACCACATTCACAGGGACCGAGATCTCTGAATACATTTTGAACCGAGGTTCAGGGATGATGCAATACACCACTTTCTCAGGGGCCGAGACCTTTGGATACATTTTGAACCAAGGTTCAGGGATGATGCAATCCACCACTTTCACGGGGGCCGAGAGCTCCGGATACATTTTGAATCGAATTTCAGGGATGATCCAATCCTACCACTTTCACGGGGGCCGAGACCTCTGGATACATTTTGAACCGAGGTTCAAGGATGATGCAATCCACCACTTTCACGGGGGCTGAGACCTTTGGATACTTTTTGAACCGAAGTTCAGGGATGATGCAATCCTACCACATTCATGGAGGCCGAGACCTCCGTATACATTTTGAACCGAAGTTCGAGGATGATGCAATACCACCACATTCACGGGGACTGAGGTCACTGGATCATTTTTGGAAAGATGTCCCAGAATGATATAATCCCTCTTCATTCTCGAAGACCGGGGCCTCCGGGTCACTTTTGGGCAAGTGCCTAGGGATGATACAATCCCACCACATTCTCGATGACTGAATTCACTGAATCACTTCTGGACATATGTCCCGGGATGATACAATCCCACTGCAACATCACTACTCCCCCTTTCGAGGAAGGTCTTTCTGAACCACACCAAGCTTGTCTCGAAAGTGTTCGAACTTTACCTGAGACAGAGGCTTTGTCAGTGCATCAACATCTAAACCATATTCATCTACATCTTTAGTATGTGAATATTGAACTATCACCATTTGTATCTCCAGTATGTCAGTACTGAAAGCATCATCAGGTCACCATCATCTGCATCTACAGTATGTAAATACTGAAACATCATCTATATCTTCAGTATGGGAATACTGAAATCATCATCATCTCTATATTCAGTATAGAAATACTGAATCACCATCATCTGTATCTACAGTATGTAAATACTGAAACATCATCATCTGCATCTTTATCTTGAATGTAGAAATATCGGATTTCTATGTGTTACGACAGAACACAGGGTTCTCTGTTATCACAACTCTCGTTATCACATAGAATCAATGTAGTATCCATCTTCAGTTAAAAGAGACCTGATATCAGCTTTCGAAGCCATATGGATTCATAACTTAGTAGAGCAATCTGCTATGTGTTCTGCTTCAGCCATGCTACGAGAAACACTGGATTGTTTCCTGCTAAACCATGAACTTATAGCAGACCCAAAACAAAAGCATCTACCTAATGTTCTTTTCCTATTTGAGATACTTCCGGCCCAATATGCATCTGTGTAGCCATACAATCTATACTCATGGCTACCATCATAATATAAACCAAAGTCTATAGTCCCTTTCAGATATCTCATCACATGCTTTGCAGTTACTAGGTGAACCCGTCTTGGTTGAACAATATATTGACTTAAGGTGTTCACAGAAAAACAAATGTCTGGTCTGGTATTTTTTAAGTACATCAATGGCCCAATGATCTGTCTGTAATGAGTCATATCCACTAACTTTGATGAGTCATTGGCTAACAGCTTCAGGTTGGAGTCCATGGGTGTGGTCATGACTTTGCATTCCAACATATTGAATCTCTTCAATATCTCTACCGCATACTTTCCCTGGTTGAGAAAGATTTCTTTTGAACTTTACCATACGTGATTCCATCTGGCTTCAACTATAAAACTCTTTCTCAATCATACCATTAAGGAAGGCTTGTCTTTACTTCACCATGGAAGAAAATACCTTGATAGTTTTGAAGGAAGTGTACCTTACTTCCTGGAGTAAGTGTCTCTTCAAAATTAATTCCCTTTTTCTGAAAGAAACCTCTGGCCACAAATCTTGCTTTATACTTCTCAATAATTTCGTCAGCTGCATGCTCTATTTTGTATATCCATTTGGAGGATACAATACTCTTTCCTTCTGGTTTGGGAACTATATCCCATACATCATTATAGTATTCTTTTATCATAACATCTTCCATGAGTTTGTCTTTTTAGATCATCGACATATCCTAGTCTTCTGCATTCAAATTTGAAGGTTGGAACCCACTTTACTCTTGGTAAAGTCTCAATCCATCAAGAAGCTATCCATCATGTCGTACCATGTCGAACTCAGATATATTCTGTAGTCACTCCCCCTGAAGTGGAGTATTATCTTCCTTCTTCATTCTGTACAGGTGGTTCTATGCTTGATATATACTGGTCAATAGAGTATGTCATGTCATAGTCTATTCTTTCTAAGGAAAATCACGAACCTTTCTTTGTACACTTGTTCTTGTAGATCCATATGGAGGATACTATGTACTTCCCTTTATGTCTTGAAATCATATCGTATACATCATTCCCCATGATCAATTGTTATTCTTTGATCATAGTTTCTTTTATAGAATTCTTTTCTTCATCTTGAGTTATCTCTCATACCCATGGTGGTCTTCATCCTTTGAGGTGGATCTACCACTTTCTGAAGCTCTTTCTTCCGTCATGGTGTCTTTGACCCTGGGAGCTTCAGATTCATGTTTATTGAATTGTCATCACTTGTTCTTCAGAACAAGTCTTGTCCTTCTTTTCTTGTAGGAGGTTGTATAGGACCTTTCCTACAATTCAAATGCACCAATTTCATGGTTAGAACTATTTCATAAAACATATGCATAACGACAAATTCTTATGCATCATGCAACTATTTAGCCAATACAACATTCATCCATATTTCACAGAAACTTTCTAGATGCCTTCTATCTCTACCATGACATCATTGAGATTGTGCACTAATCCAATATGTCAGCAAAGAGGTTTGATGAGTAGCACTGGAGAGTTGTATAGCGCCATGAGCTACTTACCCATCACATGAATATTAGTAGTATTAATGTAAACAATCTATCATGCATAACACATCAATTGAATACAATCAAATTCATAACAAAACAATATCATGAAATGGCAATTGAATACTTATCTTTTATTTGTTTCATGAGTAGACTCCATCTTGATCATTCTAATTTATCATCTTCTTCATTCATGAAATCATCATTTCTTATCCAAATGATAAGATGAATAAGAGGTTCTTCAAGAATTGAGTTTTTTTATATTCCTCGTCGCTTGAGGAATCTTCTTTGAATGGTGAGAGCTTGATCTTCAATTGCTCCCATCTTCTTCTTCTCTTCTTATTAGTCGAGCTGAAAGTAATCACTTACTTCAGGAATACATTCTTCACATGAATGAATCCCATGATCCTGGGAGGCCATTCAAGGTGGCTATCACCACTTCTGCATACTTCTTCTTCTACCGCTTCAAGTTGTTTTGCATTCTGGATCTTCACATTCTTCAACTATATTCTAAAAGCCATCTTCTGATTTAAGATCTTATCTTCAAATAGCTTGATCAAGGAATCAAACATCTTTGGTGTCTTTAGGGAAGACACTTGTGGTATAAGTTGATCCGTGATTGAATCAACAATGATCTTCTTGGCCTTGATTAAGTTCTTCTTGTGTAAGTCTTTGAGGCTCAGCTCCCTCTAGAACTGGAACCTCTCTACTCATGTAGGTGTCCAATTCATTTTCTTCAGAGAGATCAAATAATTCCATGCTTGGAAGTTTTCAAATTCACCAAGCTGATGTGATAGATAATTTTGAAATGAGAACCTCAAATGCAAATAACAAAAGATTAGATCTTACCGATTTGAGGTGTCCATCCTTCTTCCGGTGCTGGCTGGTTGATCTAGGGTTTGTCAGAGAAACCCTAATTTTCAAAACTTGGAATATTTTAGATATGATTGGATATAAATATATATCTCTTCAAATGGAGCTGTCCAATGTACTCCTTTTCTGAAAACAGTGGAGGGAAGCTCCCAGAACAGGAAGCCCTAGTTTTCCAATTTCTTCTGCAGAAATGCCTATTACTGTTTCTGTGATATCTACGAAATTACTGCTGCTCTATGTCTGAAATTTCACTATGAGGTAATATCACATGTCCCTGATCCAACAACATAAGTTTCATCAGAATTGGTTTCACCAATTTGAATTTATGATAATTTTCCCAAGGTGACCAGTTACAGGACTATTCAGAACAGTGCAGTTGTACGGCATTCCACGTGTCACTAGTTCATCTCCAGGTTCTAAAATTTGGATCAAAGAAATTAAAGGCCGTGATATTTCTGGAACATCATTAATAATTCCATTTGGACCTCTACAGCCCATGCTACAACAATTCTCCCAAGGTATCCTGTTTAAGGATGAATTCTGGAAGAGGCTGGAACCCTAACTTGGAGGGATCATATCTCCCAGAATATGGAGAATATGAGGCTAAATTTTGGATACAGTGTAAATCAGGATTTTATCTTTGGCCTATACAATTTTCAACTCCTAATCCTTCGCCAATATAAGGATATAGTGAATGTACCAAAACTTAGTAGTTTTAGTATTTAGGGTTTTTCCAGATTGGGGTCAAACTAGGGATTGACTTTCCCAGAGTTTCACCCAACCAAATTTCTTGATCCAAGTCTCTAAACTTCGATTTTGATGAGGAGAACAATCCTATGCTGGGCTCACTCAAAAATTCGTCTTCTGTATAAAGCCTTAATTTTCCACACAAAAACTGAAAATGCTCGGAATCGAATTCCGCTTCGACAGAAAGATGCGCCCTTCGATGGAGAGTTAGTCTAGCCTTCTTTTGCTGATTGATCATGGATAGAGACAAAAAAAAATAAGAATCCATAGATTCTTTAGCTGCACAATGTCTTCTTTCAGGGTGGTTTTGATACCATGTTAAATTTTCATACACTTAGCTAAGACATCAGTACTCCATTTCATTTTCATAACAAAAGCATATAAACAGGATCACTGAAAGATAGACAACCACAACCATACAAAAGGAACACAAAGATTTATCCTGGGAAAACCCTAAAGGGAAAAACCCAGCAAAAGCTTCCTCAATATCGATGCCCCCAAAAGATAAAACCAGTAAAAAGATCAAAGCCTGATCCTCCTCCTTCTCCAGCTACTTCTCTTCTCCATTAATGCGCTACACAAGTGAGAGTGTGTGTTCCAAATGAGGAGCACTACACCTCTATTTATATTCATCTGTTCACTTAAGTTCACTCATCTGTCATGTAGGCTCGAGTTACACATGTAGGCTCAAGTAACCACACAGGGGTGCTAATGACCCACCTTTACAATTAGAGGGGACTGCCTCATGACTCTTATTAGTTCTTTCGATTAGGAGCATCGGGGTACAAAGTAATACAAGTGGTTCTCCTGGTATGACCATCGAGGACCACAAAGAAAGTTCTTCCAATTAGGAGCATCGGGGTACAAAGTAATACAAGTGGTTCTCCCGGTAGGACCATCGGGGACCACAAAGAAATACATATGGAATATTCTTCGAAGTTACAATATTTCAACACTAGCTATATGTCCAAAATTGTTACATGCAGAACAATTTCCCAAAAGGAGTTGTTGATGTTTGCTTGGCACATTATTGATCCTGGTTTTATTTTGAGGGAGAGAAAAATTTTGACTGTATTATTTAACAACTGGTCTCATAAGTGCATTAGTATAACTTCTTTTATTTTGTTCTTTATTTATGAAGGAGGATTGTTCTATCTTCTTTCCATTGTCATAACCTAGTCCAGTTTTGTTACTTGATGATCTTTGACAACTTAGGATTTCATCCAAAGTTTTTGAATTGCTTTTAAACTTTGATGGAAGGGATTCTTCATTTGTATTATTTTTAAGCAATATCAATTCAACGTTGAACTTTTCTAATTCTTGCTCTCTTTTCTTGAGTTGTTGTTCTAGATTGTTCTCAGGCCTTTTGGCTTCTCGAAGCTGATTTTTTAAGTCAGCAATAATTCTTTCTGCATCATTATTTTTCTCTTCAAATTCTATCATGAATTTTTTTTGTAAATCCTTTTATACTTTCCTAATTCTTCAAGAGCACTTACAATTTCTGCTTCAAGATCTACCACTCCTACTTCTTATTCAGATATTTCGTTCTCTAATCCCATGAATAGTACTTCAACATCTTCATTTTCACTAGACTCATTTGAACAATTATCATCCATGGAATAAAAGGTATTCTTTTTGTCTTTCTTCTTAAATATCCTTTTGTTCCTTTTTTAATCTTCAGGGCACTCATCGTCACCTTATTGTTTGGGATAAGGGCGTTTGGAAGCATAGTGACCAATTTCCCCATAATTAAAACATTTTAAGGGTAATTTCCCTTTGTACTTAGCAATACCTCTTTTAATATTTTTAACAAGAAGTGCTTCTTCATCATCAGAGTCATTTGATTGACTCTTTGTCTTAGATTTCTTAGCTACCTTAGATGCTTTAAAGGTTGCTTCCTTCTTTAGAGAATTATCTTTCCCAATCCTCAGTTCATAACCTATGAGGATCCCATATAATTCTTCCATGGTGATTTTGTCAAGATCTTCTCTATATTATAGGGTGGAAGTATTTGGATTGTAGATCGTTGGAAGTGATCTTAGTACTTTTTCAACTACTTCCTTTTCTTTCAATTCTGCTCCTAGCCCTTGAATTGCATTAATGATTTCATGAATTCTCTCAAAGTATTCTAAAATGTTTTATTCTTCCTTCATTTTTAGACTTTCAAATTGAGTTTTAAAAGTTTGGAGTTTGGTTCATTTTACCCTTGATGTTTCCTTCATAGATGGTCTGCAATTTGTCCCAGATCTCCTTTGTTGTTTTGCAATGCATCACTTTGGCAAAGACTATTATGGTTAATCCAACCAATATTGCATTAACAACTTTAGCATTGCATCCAAATTTTTATTTCTTCAAGATTCGTGGGAGAAGTTTTTGGATGCATCTACCCTTTTGTACAGTCAACCAAACATCTAGTCCAATAGACATTATATAGATTTTCATTCTAATGCTCTGGAAAGCATAATCTTCTCCATTAAATATTGGAACCTTGGAGGACGTTTTTACTTGTTGATCCACAGTGATAAAAGATCTCTCTTCGACTGTTTAAACTTTTAGCGAAGAGCCTTGTCTGATACAAATTGTTGGAATATCAAGCAATACTAAGTGGTGGGG
>LPNX010028282.1:154102-179125 GCA_001517045.1 Pseudotsuga menziesii
GGAAGCCCAATTGGAAAAACCACCAACTCTTTCTATACCGCAAAATTATATTTCAAATAGGTTATGCCCTCTACTACAGACAAGGATGATACAAGGCCCTATTTACCAACAACTACTGGAAGGAGGCTACTCCCCCTATTTTATCAACTACGACTGAAAGGATGCTACAACACCCTATTTACCAGCAACCACTGGAAGGAGGCTATGACCCCCTTGCAGGCCTATTTCCTGCCCTAGCGTCTCCCGACCACCCTTATATGATAATTTGATCTCTGACTTCTCTACACCAATGGATCTCACAATTGAATGTACATAGACACTTATTTTAAAGTTTAAAGCATTGCTTATATACTCTCAAATGTATCTCTTTATCTAACAGTCACATATATTTATCATGACTTTTCACAACCAAAAACCAATTCAAAAATACCTCTATGTTTTATCATTTTTAACTTTGTTTTAGTTTATCAGTTATGACCTTCCACAACGTCCTTTACACAACAATATCTCCACAACAAACCTTTCCGCAATTGCGGGTTGCGTGCTTGCATTTTGACTTTTCTTTAAATGCTTCTGCAATGACATTTCCACAATTAGAAACTCCTTCCTTTCGTAATTACAGATTGCGGGTATGCATTTCGACTTCTCTCGAAGTTTCTTTCATAATTACCTTTCTACAATGACCTTTCTGTAATTGGAAATTAATTCCTTCTACAATTGCGAATTGAGGGTATGCGTTCCGACTTCTCTCGAAATTGCTCCTGCAAGACTTTTTCCACAATTTGCGGATTGCAGATTGTGAATTCCTTCTGCATTGTAGATTGCATATTGTAGGTCTACATTTCAACTTTTCTCGAAATTGCTTCCACAATTCATCTTGCGGGTTGCAACTTCCTTTTGCATTGCATATTGCAGATTGCAAATGTGCCTCCCAACTTTTCTAAATGAGCTTCCGCAACTCCTGTGAACTGTCAATCTACTTTCTTGATATGATCTGAGCTGTCGGACCTCTGCTAAATAAGTTGAATGCAACTCCACAATTCTACATTGACTCGATCGATCTTCACTGGACTTTATCCCCTCGTTGGATCATCGCTTCCTTTGTCTTTCAACAAGTTTGCACTGCCATCATTTCCTTGGTTATTCCTTTTTCATTACTGAACTTATTTGACATCAATGGCAACTCCATTCAACATCGACTAAAACTGGAAAGGAAATGTTCAAGGAGATTCAACTAGTAGATACTAAATTACAACATGCAATGTATTTAGAGCAAAAAAACATAGATGCAAAAATAGATTCTTCAAGTATTTGTTGAAAGACTAAACCCATGAAGATTTCAAAAAATATAAAGACCAAGAGTTGATACATTTGGATCTTATGTGAAGAATTGCACAAGGATTTGTACTATGAAGAGAAGAAGTCATGATGACCCAATATATATAAACTACCTACTTTTGATGGTAAGGAGTGTAAATGATCACGTTCACGCTCAGTACCCATTGGTGAGTTGATCTTAAAAGAAACCAACCTATAGACCAAACACTCAAATGGTATCAATAGGCATTAATCCCAACCCTAATTGTCGATCAACTCCACGTCTCATACAATAATGGCAATATGATATTCTAGGATAGACTATATACAATTTTAAGGGAATGTGTATCCATAACCCTCAACAATTTAGTGCATTTTTAAGATCCTAGCTTTAGTAAGGAATCTTATCAAGGTTGGAGTAATAAACAAGTAGAATCTACCATTCTTGTTTGGAATGGCACCTACAAGAGTTCTACGCTATATGGAGGATAAAAGAAATTAATAATAACATTTTTGTAATTTATAATAATATCTTTCGTAAACATGCTTTTAAAGTGTCTTGCTAATGAGATTTTAATCTTTGAATTTTGTATTTGGGAGGTGTTTAAATTAATAGTAAACTTTGCGTTAAAGGGACTTGGTAGGATAGTAACACTTAATAAGGTATCAATATGATTCATAATGTAATGTTAATGTGTATAAAGGTAACCTATATGTTAGTATACAACTAGGTTAATAAAAACTCATTGGAGCTAACTAATGGGAATAGGGTAATTTAAGCTACATGATTTTATTCTATAAGGGTAAAATCTTAGAAATGATACAACCCATTAGTGCTTAGTTAATAATATAAAAGTAAATTTAATATTATTAAAACATAAATGGTTTCATCCCATCTTTAACATGGAATTGATGATGCTTTGGACTATTTGGTTGTGTGTCAGTGATATCGCATAATCACGAACCAACGTGAATGTTTTCTTGTGAAAATACTCTATCTAGGAAGATGCAAATGCTTCCCCCAAAATACTATGTATATCTCATGGCCTAAACCAAACTACTTAGTTTGGCGTGCATACTCTATTTTTTAGTTTGGAGCCCTATCCCAATTTCAATAATGTTAAAGGATCAACGTGTATCCCTAACTCTCTCATGCCTTACAAACTATGGTGTACGCAAGATGCTTTTTGACCATTTTTTTGCATTATAGATGTACCACCAGATCCCGACTAGCTAATTGGAAGGATAATGAAAAAAAACAAGAAATATGTTTTACTATGTTATGTTAACAAATCATGAAAGTGAACATGAACATAGAAGAGAATAGAAAAAAATGTAACTTTCCTTGCTTAAAGGATCATCCAAAATTGAATTAGAAGAGAAAGAGCAGTCTAAGTACCAATCACTTTACATACAAAAAAAATTCCATACTCTTCAATATAAATCCCTAGTCCTCAGTTGAAAAACTATGTAGAAACACTTCTCGGTCTACTTGATTAATTAAATGACTCAAATAAACCATTCGAGTAAACAACATTAAACTAATTCAAGCAAATATGGTGTATGGGAGAGAAAGGATATTATATTATAAGTAGAAATGATTACACTTATAAATCCATAACTTTGAGTGGCTATATGGATCCATATCCTTTCTCCTTTGTTTTGTTCCTCTTTATTGATCTCTATAGTCCAAAGTTCTTCATTGTCTTGAATGGTTCTTGTCAAACCTCCACAATAAAATTGGGAAAGTGGATACAAAGGTAAAAAGTGAGCACTCTGTGTGAAGAGAAAGAAAGCTAGATAAGAGAATATTAAACCATCCAAGATCAAGGCCTATCCAAAGATATCAATCCCATGTGTACGAGGAATTTTTATAAGCTCCTTGGTCTTTCTAGGTTTTAACATTAAGAATAGGTCCATATTCTAGAAAAACCCATAGATATCTATGGTTTTGACACACCAAGAATAATAAAAGTGGGATAAATAAATTCTGGATAAGTCCTTGATTAATTTTGACCGAATCAAAGGGGTGCACCTAAGTATTAGCCATTTTGCATTGTATGCACAATTTTTGAGGGAAAATATCTACCCATCCTCAAAATCAAGGAAAATTGGTGGCATTTCCAAAGTCTTGGGCGATATTAGTATTCTCCATACTAAATAGACCACATGAAAATACATTCCATGGTTCATTGAAGTATTATAATAATATATGCCCATTATTTTACGAGGTTCATTTAGGATTGCATGGCCAAGAAATGTAATGCTTTCTCCTCATCAAAATGAATTTTCAGGCATAGAAAGAAATCAAATTAAAACCTCTCGTAAACACATCAAATGGAAATATAACCATCCTTTATTTCATGAATCATGCATAACCATGCCCATGTATGAGTCAATTCAGTCACAAGAGTAAATAAAGTGAGGTCCCAAAGATCAAGGGACTTAGACAAGTGTTAGGAACTTAAATGTTGTTATAAAAGAGATTTAATTCAAGTTTTTTTTGTTGGATAAAAGGAACCATAGATTCCCATGGTTTTCAATAGAATTTGTAAGACTAACACCCCCAATTATGTTTCTCCACATTTGGTAATGAGTTGGAATTGAACATGGGAAAATAAATCCATTCGAAGATATTAATTAAAATCCTCACATGATGTGAGGTAACTCACCAATAATGAAAGTAGAATTGAGTAAGGTACTTCTTATAAACTCCTAACACTTCGAATATATTCTTTAAAGTTGAAATCTAAAATGAACCATTTAGTGATGGATGGATGATGATAATCCACTACCAAATGGGAGGAATTCACCAACGAGGAAAGTGGAACTCATTCGAGCCTCTAGATCAACCTCCTATTGAAAATGTGCCATGATTGATAAGAGTAGATCTATTGGAGGAAGGGTAATGATGAATCCCTTCAACCAACATGAAGTAAGAAGATATCCAATGAATGATAACAATAAAAAAAACACTTAAGTCACTAGTAAATGTGGGCATTTTCCCCACGAAATTCCGTTGCTATTGCAACACTTGTGCGTTGCTATAGCAATGAAAACGATGAAAACGACCCCTTCTTTTCGTGGGAAATTTTTTGTCGCTATAGCAACGCTTTGTACATTTGTCACAATTACGATGAATGGCTCTTGTCACAATAGCGATAAATGTATGGCTACTACTGTGACATTGTTTCGTTGCTATTTCAATGATAATTTACCGACGAAGACCTAAATGGTCATCGTTATAGAGACGAAAAGTAAGGTTTTTAAAAAAATGGCAAAAGTTACTATGATGAAAAGTTCGTCGCTTTAGCGATGAAATATTGTGGACAACGTGGGTGCAGCGACGAACATTCGTCACTATAGCGATGAGAGACAAAGTTTTTACAAAAAAAAAAACATGTTGCGATGGAATTTACATTGCTTTAGCAATGGAATTGCATGGATATAGTGACGAACTATGCATTGCTATAGTGACGGACATCAAGTTTTTTACCAAAAATATAAACTTTTGCGACGACAATTTCGTTGGTTTAGCGACGAAACGGTGTGTGTGTGTGCAGCGAGGAGGTGTGCGTCGCTATAGCGATGGGAGGAAATTTAAAAAAAAATGAAGTATTTGCAACGAAGGTTTTGTTGATTTAGCGACGAAGATGTCGTTGCTATAGCGACGAACGACAATATTTTAATAACAAATTTTGACGAACTTGCTATACTAGCAACGAAAATGTCCGTCGCTAGTATAGCAAGTTCATCAACACTCGATAGGTATGTTCGTTTCTTTTTCCTCATTGCTAAGTGCTACGGCTCCAAAGCTCCCATTTTAGTGAATAAAAGGGGCTCCAATTTTAGCAGGCTTCCATAAAAGGTTACCTTAGTGAATGAAAGGGGATCCCATTTATGTTGGATGCTTGAGGTAAAGAACCATACAGTTAATGGAGGGGATAAATTTGGAGCCACCATTCCCTTGACATTATCCCATTCAACTCCCTTGAAGAAAGGATGGATCTTAAGAGAAGCATATCCATCAAAGCCAGAAGCCAGCCTTTTAGAAGGTTCTATATCCTATATACAAAAAAAGAGATATATTAGTAATCAGGGGAAAAATAACAATCTGGAATATTGGGATTACAATATGTTCAATATTTGCTACAAACCATGGAGAAGACCCTACACTACGATAAATTTAATGAAGTTCCCTAGAAAGTTTATAATTTGAAAAGGGATTATAGAAATAAAGAAAGTTTCCTATAATATCCTAATTAGTGATTAACATATTTGTAACTATCATCATAAATATGTTATAGTTCCAAGATGCTAATTCAAAACCCAATACAACCTTTACAAATGTGCATTGCTCAAAACATGGATAAATAACCTCTTAACAACCTTCAACATCAAATATCCTAACCACAACATGGATTGATCTCATAGTCTCTGCAATAGACGAGTCCTACTTATAAGTCCTGACATAAGAGTTACTATAATGATATTGTGTAAATAAACATATAAACCTAATGTACAGTTGTGAAGAAAAATCGAAGTCCAATTATGGAAAATAGACTTGCTTGAAGTTAAATTTCAGAATTGTAAATTTGTAACTATAAGATTGTAAAGTCCACTCACTTGTCTTCTTGTATGAATTTGGGTCTATTGTTGTTAGGTTAGTGTTTTGGTTCATAGATCTAATCAAACAATTAGGCTATAGTGGTTATAAAACCATGAGAATATCCCCTCTTACCATTGATATGAATTTGGGTTACTATTGTTATAATTTAGTATATTCTTGGTTTAGGTTTTTTGTCACATAGGTCACAATAACTAGTATATTATTGGCTTATGATTTTTATCAAATAGGTCACAATAACTACAAGATTTTGCACACAATATGAAAATTATTTTGATTTCAACACCAAAAATCAAACCATGATTTTTATTAAATTTAATACTAGAAATAACCCATAAGAAAACATGAGAGTGACAATGATTTCCAAAAAATTGTAGCAGAGATACAAATATAGCCAATAAAGCATATTTACAAAAAAACAATTTCAGACCTATAGCTGAATATGTGCTCGCAGCTCCCTTGTGTAACTGAGACAACCCCCCTTGAGCCCCTAAAATGAGCCCCTAAAATGGACATGGCTTGATATGAAATGTACACCTATAGCTTTCACGCAATAGTCATCCCATTTTTTGTGGAGAGATTACCCCGAAACCGTCACAAGTTGTCTTGAAAATGCCTTGGGTATCGATGGTAATTACACCTAGCAATATATGACCTGGAAGTGCACCGAACACAATGATAAATCTCAAGGAAGGTGGTTTTTCCAATCAGCAATAACCTGAACTCATAACATAATGTGCATGCCAAATCCTGGAGGTCAACCCATTCTTTCTCTTGTTTAGTCCATCGGACAGGAGGTCCAGATATGACAAATTAGCCTCTTGAATGCAACAAATGATCCATCTGATCTTGTAAGATCCATATCTATTTGATAGAGACATTCAAAGAAATTTTATTGGTTATAAAATAAATTTTAAGATCCATTTGTCATAAAGAAACTTTATTGCTAAAGTGATATATGGTTAATTAATTAGTAATCTCTTTAAGTATTTCCTTTAATAATAATGATTCTACTACAACAACTAATATTGTTGTGTTGTTAAATATTTTCATCATTATTATTTACATAGTGCATGCTACACACAACTTAGGAATAGAAACGTAGTTATAATTAACTTAATGACGATCCAATAAAAATTAACACAAAACAACTTATAAAACTGTTGCAAGGATACTTTTTAATATTTATAACCAATATCGTTGAAGTTTTTTAAATAAAATAAATACTACAAGGGAAGAGTTCAGCACTACCTAGAATTTGGTTCCCTTTAAATATTCATTTTTATCAAATATCACATGGATGCTTCCATCCCTTCATGAGCCACACCCACATCCCATTAGCCTCCTCCTTTATGAGGTAAACTTGCCACATTGTTGGACACACAGTTTAAAATGTTTTCACCCTTTCTCCACCTATGCCAATCTAGTAACCATACCCATACCTAGCCATGCCCATGAAACAATGATTTTAATTGATTTAATGCCTAACTCTTATTATAGGAACCCTAAAAGAATTAGAACAAGCTCACAATTACTTTCATGTTTGAATAACAATATATAGTCAACCTACACATTTAACTTTTGACATAACAATTGCTATACATGACTTAGAAAAACATCTCCCTTGAGAAAGTTCCTTTGGTATTAAAAAATTAGCATGTATTGAGTTGGAAAGCTCACAAATGTGAACAAACTTTCCAAAATACAACAATAAGCATGAGAAATCAAACCAAGCAGAATAGAAGAAATAAGAATACATACCCAAATAATTAAATGATCCCAAGGATACAATGGATACAGAGATTCACCATCTTCACCTTGTGTTGCAGTATCTTTTGTATCAACCTCTATTGATGTGTTTGAACAAATAGGAGGTGAAGTTGTTTCATAGGAATCAGATTCATTTCCTAAGGAACTCCTCGAATCTTAGTATGCAAAGTACAAAGGGATACGTTATTAGTTCCCATTCAAACTAGTCGTCTATTACATAGATTCTCAAATCACATAATAACAAAAGGTGCAGTTACAGTGTTTCTAACTTTTTTGTTTCCTTGAAGCTAGAAAACTTGATCTCATCAATGTTGTGAATTTAAAATAAAATATCACTCGACCCAAATAACTTCTCACTAGTTTGGATATGGAGAGATATTACTGTAAGGAATGAAGGGTCAACTGAAGGCGATTGTCTAAACTCAGAAGATGAAATATGCAAAGCAGAAAATCCAATTCAAGAAAATAAGAAGAGAAAATCGTCTACATGATAGCATTGCATCAGGAATTGAATATTTGCATAGGTGGTAATTTTCTTTCTCCTTCCATTCAGTATGAGTCTCTCTACTCCCTGAAAAACTCATCCAGATCAATTATTCTCTTTGTACATGACGATTTGCTCCAGCTACAAGCACCAGTTGGATCAAGATAAGCCTTACAAATAAATTTATGAGTTGGTGGGACCAAGTATTCATATTCATATTTTGATGCTCTTATAAATAGAATTAAAGAGAAGAAAATGTGTCACAATTGTTTTCAAGTTCTCTATGAAGTTATTAACCCCAAACCAGCATAATGTATCCAATACAAAAAGTTTTGTTACCTGATCCACCACCCTATTGTGTAGGATCCATGAATCCATGGATCTGATACATATTTGGATCATATCCTCCTTGGATCCACTATGGAAATGGGTCCCCTACAGATCTGATACATATTCAGATCATATCCTTCTCGGATCCACTATGGAAATGGGTCCCCTGCAGAAGGAAATGTATCCTAGTCCCACGAAATGGATATTGTGAAAAATCAAACAATTCCTAACATTTTCAAATGGTCCTGCAAGTTCTAGTTCTTCTATGACCCATTGATCCCCCCAAAAATTTGTTTTTTAATGAAAATTTTGAAAAACCTTAAACATCTAATGGATAAAAGCGTAAACCCCATTCTTGCTCAAGTTCTGATATATCCATATGTCAAGATCTGCTCTTGAACTCTGAGATATCAATATCAAGGTCTTCTCTCAATGTTTTTATTTGATTGATCTTTATGGTCAAGGTTTGTTGTTAGGAGATGATCCATCTTTATCTCCTATGTTGTTACATAATTCACCTGTTGTCCGCCGATTGCACAGCAGTAGCAGAAATCTTCTGAAAGCTGTCTCCTCACTTGAGAAAGTGGGAGAGTTGTGACCTTGGGGGAAAGCACAGAGGTAGGTACTGTCACCTACTCCTAGCTCCTCCGTTTAGGCTAACTCCTAACGAAGTGAAGGGGGGTAGTCCCTAACAAAGAGTTTTCTATGGCTCAATGTTTAAGTTAATTTTTAGATGTTTCAGATGCGGATGGGTGTTTTTTAGGAGTTATTGTGATTTAAGATGATTAATGTGATGAATTTAACACAAGACAAAGCAATCCACGTTGCTACAAGAGATCACATAGATAAGCAAAGATTCCAAACTTATAACTTAATCATTCAAATATAATCAATTGAAATGGCCCAAAGACAGTTGATCAAGATAGAAAATTAATCAAATATAACAAAGTACCAGTGCCTTATGGAGTCAAATAAATGCGTGAAATAAAGTCTAGGAATCAAGCTAATGAGTATTAGGTTTTGCAAGTGCTCTTGGTAGATTTTAAGAGTTTTTTTGTTTGTGATCTTCACTTATGGTGGCTGGATGTCCTAACTGGTAATACCTTCAGTGGCTCCGTTCGAAGACATGACGGACCTGTCTGGGGTCAAAGGTAAGTGTTCAATAACTTAACTACCAGTGCCCAGATTAGGTAGCCCGATGCCCACACTTGGAATTTGCCCACATGCCTCGGTATTTATCGAACAACACCAATGCGTTGGTTATGGGGAAAAGTTTTAGTTAAGTTCCTCTTGTGGGGTTTAGAGATCCAATGTCATTTCTGGGTATTCCTATCAAAGATCGGTCCGAGCATACTCTGGCAAAGAGGGAAGGTGGTTAATTAATTAAAGGGATGTGAGTTGCGAATTTTATTAAGTTAATTAATTAAAACTCTCCGCTAGAAAGCGCTCTTGACCTTGTCTTATGATAGTGGTTCAAGAGACTTAGCTGATCTAGATGAAACTAATGTAGGGGTTATACAAACCTAAGATGCTCTCCGATAGAGAGTGCTCTTGACTTTTGTTTTTGCAAGTTCAAGAGTGTTAGCACTCGGAATGTACCCAGGTTGTAAAAGATACACCCCGAGGTAACATCAAAACCACTTTAGGAAGAAATTGGTATTCTCTTCCAGAGAGGGATCTCTCAATACAAACTTTATAAGACCAAATGGTAAACAATATTTAAATATTTATTGGTTCAGTTGAAACAATCACATATCCATTGGGCATGGAGTCATATACATATAAAAGATCCCAAAGATGCATACACAAGATTTATCAAAGGCAAGATAATCACATAATTGCAGTCATTCCATTTATCAAAGTGAAATAGAAAAGACGAGGGAATAGCCCATCAATACAGAGCGTCTAAGACGAATTCCATATCAACTTTAGTATAAAAAATCATATAATACCCGAAACGATGAATAGAGCATAAGCATATGAATTCTAATCATCAAACACTATGTTCCAGATATGAAGAAAAAACAGAATGGAGTGTTACACAGGGGAAAATACAATCACACAAAGAAAGAAAGCACGGACTGCAACATCAATGATACATGAATCTCTGAAAAAAGCTCTCATGCATTCATTTTTGGTATTAAAAATAAAAAGGATATGTTCTCCACAAATCACTTCATTCGATGGGTTCCAACCCCCATCTCATAAAAAGATACAAATTTATAGATCAAATAATAAGTATGCCCCCAGCAGATCAATAACAGAATGATCGGCGTAAATTAGAGTTTGTAACTGAATTTCCTACACCACTAGGAAGTTGTTACAACTCCATTCCTAACCGACCACTAAGTACAAATCAGTTGGATAACAAACTTCACCCAACAGCTCCATGTATTTTCCCCATCAGCTCCAAGTCTTTGCCCCATCAGCTCCAAGTCTTTGTCCCATCAGCTTTTCAGCACCTGACACCTGTTCCTAGGGGGAAAGAATATACTTTGTTTTCCCAAACTGCTCTACAGCTTTCCACTGCTTCGAACTTGGGGTGTCACACTCCATCATCTCCCGAATAGCTACCTCGAGCTCCATATATGCTTCATAAGATTTCTTGGGCAATCTGGCTCTGATAACGGTGAACTTCTGCAGGACTTAGAAATCTTCTGTTAACATGTCTACAATGGTTTTCCCTGTCAGGTTCTTCTCCAAGCTGTTAAATTTTGAGTGGTCCATGCGAGCCCGAACAAGCAGGTGATGATAATGTTCAGGCGGGAGCATCCTACCTTCTTCGTCCCAGAAGGACGGCAATCCCTCTTCGAACAACTCTTTAAACTCTTGTTTGAACTTAGTGACCTGCACAAGCAATTCTTCTGATTTCTCTTGGACAATATTCATTAAATGGTGTTTGTGGATGATCTTCTTCACCGAAAACACTATTGAGATTCTGTCCTTTATGCCCATGTCGTGTAGCTTTTGGTATGTTAGTGAATTCAGAAAATTTAATGTATTCTGAGCTGTAGTGAGGGGTCTTCTTGCCATGTGTTCATTCACCAGTTTCAGTCTTTGTTGGGCCAACTCTGTCAGTATACACAAATCATCAATAAAACTCAAGTAATGCCGGAACTTGGTAATCTCTATAGTAAGGGTATCCCAAATAATATGTTTCGCCCCCTGAAGAGGGCCTTTCCCAATGCATTTTTCTTTTAGCTCATCGAGCTTCTTCTGCAATTGATTCTTGTCCTGCAAGATCTATTTTCTGCTTTCACTTATCTTGGTTAATTCGGCCTTTACTTTTTCATTCTCAGCTTTCAACTCCTTAATAGCTTCCTCCTTCAAACTCACTTGGGACATAGACACCAACAGGTCATCTGCAGAAAAATTAGCTAATGGCTTCTGGATGTTTACAATAGATAAGTCATCACCGGTAGGGGTTTGGTTCATTAGCTCTTCCATAATCTCCTTTTCCTCAGTCTGATCCTTCTTCATCACAGATATTTGGGATAGCATCTCCTCCCTCTTGGCCTCCCACCTATCCTTTTCCTCTTGTAGCTCTCCAACTTTTCCTTTGTATTCCATCATCTCCTGATGGATTTTATCTTTCTCCTCCTGGAGAGCTAGCAATTCAACTGATTGGACATGCTCTGAGCCTGCTATCTTCAACTTCTTCTTCAAAACTTGGAGCGCATTATCTTTCTCTTCTAGCAACTTCTTGACAGCCTGGGTATTGTCTGAGCTAGCAATGTCTGCATGCAGTTTTCTGATCTGAATAACATTTTCCTTATTTTACATTTTCTCATGCTTTAACTGGACTTCCAACTTGTCTACCAACACCTGTAATTTGCTTATCCTCACCATGGCCTGCAGTAAATCTGAGTAGATGATGTCACTGGTTTGTTTATGCAGCTGAATCTTGACTGGGGTGCTGATTTTGTCCAGCCTGACTTCTATCTCAGACATCCTCTTGTCATTCACTATGGTCATCTTAAAAGTATTTTTCTCAGCATCCCTAGCCGAAACTAGAGATGTTTTTGAACTGTACAGGTTTCTTACCCTCGGGGGAAGACTTCTCCTTTCCTCTAGGGACTGCTTCCTCTTTTCCATGTAGCTGGTCTTGAGCTCTTCTTTCGACTTAAATAAGGGACTGGAGTCTGGGATGTCTACATTACCTTTTAAACCTTTAAAAGAAAATTGATTTACTTGCACGGTCTTCATGGGGACTAGGGCAACGTTTTTGAAAACACCAGAAACTTCATCATCTACGATCTCACTACCCTCAAGCAGCTTTGCCTTTTTATGGGAAGCCTCGTCGTCTACTTCCATACTCTCAGCATCGGACAAACTCCTCTTAACCGCAACACTAACACCTTCTGTGATCTAGATTGCTGTACCAGGTGCAGGATGTGTCTCTTCATCGAACTTTGACTCGTCAGTAAACTGCAGTAAATTAGCCATTTCAGCTAACACCTCAACAGCTTGATGCTCAAATGGCTTATTCCTGTTAGCTTGTTTTTTCAATGAGATCACTTGGTGGGGGTCGTAATTCACATTTGGCTCTTTCATAAAATCCATATTTTCCAGCAACTTTTCTACAAAAACCAAGGCACCCTTGCTTTTAAAAATGAAGGTGCCAACCTTAAACGAAAACTTGATGTTTGAAGACTTCTTGAAAGCAAAAAAATGTTCCTCCTCAGACAGCAATCTCTGTCTCATGAATTCCAATGCGAATATTCTCGGGGTCAAAAAGGAAGGTAGCCTATAAGGCTGACCAGTGAAGCCATATATTCTCAACACATTATAGTCTCTATACAAAAACCAATCTCCAACCTGATCCTCTGGTGAAGACTGCCTTAAGCTTCTCATTTCATCCAGGACACGGGGTAATTCTTCATTGAACAGCATTTTGTACATCTCAGACATGATCGAATTGGCAAATTCGAACATGCTGATTTGTTTTGGTAAATCAGAAGAGCACAGAGTACTCAGAAACTTCAGCTCAGAGATATTGGAACATAGTAGCATATTAAGCAAATAAGTCTGGAACCTAAAAATTCGGACCTTGGGGAACTCACTTAGCTGAAGATGAATTGCTTCAGCCAGGTATTCGTCTAAATTAAAAACTGGGGTTGACTGGGACTCAGGAATAGAGGGACTCATTCTCAACAAAAATCCGAGAATGACCTCGCCCACACGACAATCCTCATCTAGGCCTAGTACTTGACACACTAAAGAAATGACCAATTGAACTTCACTCTTAAAAATATGTACAGGGTAGGGCATTAATACACCATCTAAAGACTAGCCATCCTTTAAAACACTCGACAGGAATTTACAGCGGGTTTCAGCTTCGCACTTCTTGTAAAATTCGACTAGGATTGACTCATTTATTAGTTCACGACTATCTGGGTAATTTTCCGGCAAACTAAGGATTTCTTGGATGACCGCAGCATCGACTCTACACAATACTTTGGACGCAGACCGACTGACAATAATTCTTTGAGACGGAGAATAATTCATAGCACACCACTCTGCGAACTCTCGGAAATGGAGGGTTTACTCAATGATGAAATAGTACAGGAAAGACCTGCACACGTTCAACACATCGTTCCCTCGCAAATGGTAATGCCATAATTTCTCTTTGCTAACAGACACGCTTCCCACAGAGAGGAAGGGGTCGCATACATTCCTATCCCTGTCTACTAAGAATTCTTCTCTATCATCTACGACTTGACCCGACATTTGAGCTTATTTTCCCTGGTCCATTACTGAATTTCACACTGGTAACTTTGAGAAGGGGAATTACAGAATTACTAGGTTTCAGTTTTACCTGGTTTACTGTGGAGGCGTGTGCCCGGAGCGTGTCCGCACTTGATGAATGGAAGCTGAAAACTGACAAATGGAAGCCGCCAGATAGGCTGGTCCTTTTCACTGGTCCCGAGCGAATAAAATAACAATGATAGAGGTCAACCCTTCGCTTTTATAAGCCTTTTTATTTCTGGAGCCTATCATAATTCACCACGTGGATGATCATTTACTTTCTGCAACCTCCATCTACTATCAGCCGCGCGTCTTTCTCCTCCGGATTCATTACCAACCATTGATCTATTCTTTGCAATTTTCTGGCCCTCGAATCACATGCCACGTATCTTTTTCCCCCAGGCGTCTTGGCGATAAACACCATGCAAGTCTCCATCCCAGAATCGCTCATGACCGTGGATGTGACGTACTTCCACCCTTCACCGTTGGATCAAACGCCACGTCCCACATTTCGCTAAGCCCTCTGACTTTAACCATCGTGCAACTCTGAGTCCCGAAATCATCCACAGCCTTCGATCTGATATACCTTTACAGGTGGGCCGTTGGATCATGTGGTATTTACCAAATTCTGCTGGGCTCCTTCACTTTAACCTTCGAGCAAATTTGATCAGCGGAATTATTCCCAGCCGTCGATGCGATACGCCTTTAACCACGCACCGTCGAATCATCCGCCACGTACCCGATTCCGCCGGGCAATTCGGGATTATCTGCCGTGCACGTTCATCCTCCGGAATCCTTTTTAGTTGTTGATGTGATTTCCCGGCATTTGTCAGCCGTCAGATATGTCGACATCTCCCAATTCCGCTAGCAGTCTCGGACTTATCTCTCGTGCGATTTCACTCCCCGAAATTCATAACAATCGTTGATTTATTATGCTTTGATCTCCAACCGTTGGATCAAGCATCATATAACGAATTCCGCTGGGTGGTTCGGGATTATCCCGCGTGCAGGTTCATCCCCCGGAAATCATAATGGCCATTGATCCATTCCGCCTCTGATCTTCGGCCGTCGGATTAATCACCACACACACATTCCGCTGGACACTTTCGGCTTATCCGTCGTGCAGGTTCCGGTTACAGAATCAATCCCATCCATTGATGTGATCCGATTCTACCCCTCCACCGTCGGATCGAGAGGAGTATACATGATTCCGCCAGCCTTCATTTCCTTAACTAACTCGCGCTTTCACAAGGTGGATTTGATGTGAACCGTGGATCTGCTTAGGACAACTTTATAAACTTTGATCTGTACCGCTGGTTAAAATCCTGAACCTGTCTTATCCTCCTTGCATGTTTCGAAGAGTGGAGGGAATACCAGCCATTGATTTGCTCTCCTCTTTCATCACGGCCTAGGATCTTTACTAACTTGGCCAATCTTTTGGCTATAATTCCGCCTCTACATTATATCCTTAAACCAGAGTATTTAAACAACATAATATTTCCTCCACCACGGTCTTATTTTTGCTTTGCTAAAGACAGGTGTTAACAACTGGCTCCATCTGGGGATGATATCCTCCCTGCGAGGTATCAAAGAACTCGTAGACCAGGTGCCTGCTTTTTGACTTTGCATAATAACTCCCAAAAACCCATCTTTTGTTTTTGTAAATATATCATTTTTATATATTTGTAGAAAAGGGATGATAGGCCTCCTGAACCTTGGGGCTTTCACTGCAAGCTCCAAATACCTTCGGCATACCATTTCTTATTGGCTTGTAAAAGAAAAATATGTACAGTCTATAATACAAGTTTTACCTTCCTTTCCTAGGATAGGTAATGCTTCAGATACCTCCCATTCACAGGGTTGCTCTCAAGAGGAACCCCATTTGTATATTCCAGCAAAAATGCATTCTGCCCTCTATACCCAGCAACAACATAAGGTCCAACCCACATAGGATCAAATTTTCCATGCTTTTCTTCATTAGGAGCATCCCACTTCAGAACCAGGTCATCGATCTGAAACTGTTCCTCTTTGACTCTTCTGTCAAAAGTACTTTTCATTTTCTCTTGATGTGACTGCACTTTATCATAGGCCTTATATCTTCGTTCTTCTAGCTCAATGATCTGATTTATCCTTCGCTGTATGTGGTTTGGTTCTTCTTGCTGATCTTGGAAATATCTCATAACTGGAACCCCTAATGATGCCGAAAAAATCACTTCAGCTCCATATACCAGTTGGAGAGGAGATATGTCGATTGCCCTTTTAGTGCTAATCCTGTCAGCCCATAGAGCATATTTGAGTTTGGTGTGCCAGGATCTCTTATTGTCCTCCAACAGCTTTTTGATGATCCTTACTAGACTTTTGTTTGAAGATTCGGCCAACCCATTCCCTTGAGGATAATAGGCTGTCGAATGATTGGGACTTATGTGATACTTATGACAAAAATTTATCATTTTCCTGGACTTGAAAGCAGCGGCATTGTCTGTTACTATCCTTTTTGGACACCCGAACTGAGCCAATATATTCTCTTCAAGAAAATCCATGATCACATTTTCAGTGGCCCTCCTGGTAGGAATTGCTTCTATCCATTTGGTAAAATAGTCTGTAGCTGTCAAAATCCACCTGTGCTGTCTCGATGAATTGGGGTTTATTTCACCAATAAAATCCGAACCCCATTGCTGGAAAGGAGCTTCTACTGTTATTGGATTCAAAGGGAGAGGCAACACTTTTCTCTTACCGTCAAAAATTTGGCATTGATGACATTTGTTGGTTTCTTTATATACATCTGAAAATAATGTAGGCCAATAGTATCCAGCTCTCAAGATTTTGTTTGCAGTCACCTTCCAAGAATGATGTCCTCCGCAACCTCCCTTGTGAAATTCTCTTGAAATTTGCTGAGCCTCATCTCCCAAAAGACAATTTAGCAGAACCCCTCCAGGGTCTTTCCAATAAATATATTTGTTTATGATACAAAATTTAGCAGATTTCAACTTCACAGACCTTGCTCTTGATTTACTTAACCCTTCTGGTGCTTGCAAATTTCGGAGGACATACACAATACCAGAATACCACAGGGAGGTCAGAAAGTCAGCCATCACTTCTACATCCAGCTGGTCAGACTGGTGAGTCAAAAAATTGATCTGTAAAGATTCACAATTTGAGTTTGTCATCATCTTTTCCAACCCCTGTCCTTTAACCAGCTTCGTGGGTTTTATTTCTATGTCATATTCTAATAATGTATCTATCCATTTCACTCTCCTGCCTTCTGGATCTGGCTGAGTCAAAATTGATTTTACTGCAGCAGTTGAAACATGTGCAATTATATGTGAATGCAAGACATATACTCTGAAATTGTTTAATGCTTTAACTAAAGCATAGGCCTGCTTTTCCATGATGTCATATTTCAATTCTCCATCTCGAAGTATTTTACTGAAAAAAGCTATAGGTTTTTCCTGGTTCTCATCATTTTTTTGTAATAATACAGCTGCTATAGTATGTTCCGAAGCATATGAGAATACCGAGAATTCTTTGGCAAAATTTGGACTTACCAAAATAGGTGCTTCTGAAATTGCTTTCTTGATTTCCCAAAATGACTCCTTAGCTTCTGCATTCCACTTTATTTCATGACCCTTTCTCAACATATTAGTAATATTCATCAAAATCTCAGCGAAGCTAGGTACAAATCTCCTCAGGAAATTTACCTGTCCCATAAATGACTGTACCTCCTTTTTGCTTCTGGGCTCTCCCACTTTCAGGATTGTACTTACTCTCTCAGGATCAATCTTTATGCCATCTTTGGATATTATATGGCCTAGCAGCTTTCCTTCCTCTAATGCAAAATTAGATTTCTTAGGATTTAGAGATATACCATATTTCCTACACTTCATGAAAACCTTCTCAAGATGATGCAGATGTTCTCTGTCAGACTTAGAGTAAACCATGATATCATCCATGTAGATCACTACGAAATTTCCAATTTCCCCTGCAAAAGCGATGTCCATAGCTCTCTGGAAGGTAGCCCCTGCATTCATCATACCAAAAGGCATTTTTGCATACATAAAGGTGCCCCAAGGTGTGGTAAAAGCAGTCTTCTCTTGGTCTTCAGGTAGTACTTTGATTTGATTATAACCAGAAAATCCATCCAGCTTTGAAATTATCTCAGCTCCCACCACTTGCTGCAGCATATGATCCATCTTCGGTAAAGGATAATTATCTTTCATAGAGACCTTATTTAAGTTGCGGAAGTCTATACACAGCCTTATCTCTCCACTCTTCTTTCTGACGGGCACCAGATTCGCAACCCATTTAGAAAACCTGAGTGTCACAATGATCTTGGCGTCAAACAGCTTCTTTATCTCCTTCTCAATGACGGGGAGCAGCTTAGGATTGATCCTCCTGAGTTTCTATTTAAAAGGCCTTTCCCCCGGCTTTATAGGAATAGTGTGCTGTATGATAGAGGTATCATATTCTTTGAGATCTTCATAACTCCAGGCAAACATGTCTGTGTACTTTTTCATCAACTTTACATACTCCTCTTTCTCCCTTTCAGGCAACTTCTTGGACAATTTTATGATTTTAGGGTTTTCCTCAGTGCCAATATTTTTATCTTCAACCGCATCACCAACAGGTTTTACTTTGGGGTTCTTAGCAACATCGTTTTGATCAAAGAGCCTTTCTAAAGGGATTAGGCCTCTTGGTATGAAATTATTTTTAAGCTGGATGATATCTTTACCTGCCAAGGTTTTCCTCAACCTCTCTGCATCTTATTCCCCTGTTTCAATTTCTTCATCCTCTCTAAGAGTCTCATCATTATCATTTTCATTGTCGAATTTAGTGTTCAAAAACTCCCCTGACAATTCTAGGAATCTTCAGATCTGCATATCATCTTCGAACACTTGCCAGTATTTGTAATTGTCAGGGATAGAAGGTCTGTTCAAAATCTCCACTTGGTATTCCTTTTGACTGGTCATTGGGGTCTCAAATTTTCCAGCAGATACTACTAAGGAATCAGCTACCATATTTTCAACCTTGGGAACAACCTGAATTGTATGCTCTGTAAAGAAATTGCCAAGCATATCCCATACTTCATTTTTGTAAGCCCTCATCCGAGGATGCTTGGTCTGATAACTCTCATTTACCTGGTTTATCACCAACTCAGAATCTCCCAAGATCTTGACTCTCTGAGCCCCCAGATCTTTCAGAGCATGTAACCCTAATAACAGGGCCTCATACTCTGCTACATTATTTGTGCATTCAAACAGCAATTTGTATGATAAAGCTTTGAAATCATGAATAGGAGAAATGATGTAGACACCAGCCCCAGCACCAACCTTTGCGACAGATCCATCAAAGTACATGATCCATTGGCCTTCTTTTTTCTGTTTTTCCTTCAGAGCTCCCTGTTCCAAAACTTCTTTTTCATTATTCTCCTCGGACTTCTCCTGTTCTTCAGATTTCTTTTGCAATGCGGCTTCTAAATCATGTGGGACAACATCATTAAAGAAAATAGAAGACCCCAAATCAGTATCAACAGCATATATATGATGAACTTCGGGTTTATCTTGGCTGCTAACCACATAAGGAGTTCTCTTTTCACTATATAACCTTCTGCTCCCATCTGAAACTGGAATGGTATCATATGACATATCCATCTGCAAGCTACCTTTCAGCTTGGAAGTCCAAGATCTTGATAGCAATACCCCAAATTTGGGTGGGATGTCTGCCACTACTACATCCATGACTATGGTCTTAGAAGGCAGTTTGTTCAGGGTTACCACCATGTCCTTGATTAGTCCCAGACATTTTACCCTTTTGGAATCAAAAGAGTACAGTTCTTTATAGGGCCTTGTTACCTCCAATCCTAAACTTTCTACCACTCCTTTGGGCATCAGATTGTGTGATGCCCCAGAATCCAACATAGCATTGTGGACCACTTTGTCAAGCACATTTAGACTTAAATAGAAAGGAGGCACCTCTTCACCTTCTAAATTTTCAGCTTTTGATCCAAATGAAATAGCAGGATTATCATCATTCAAATTTAAAATGTCAAACTGCCCTTCACCTTGGTCTTTGACCATTTTTGAGATAGTATCTCTGTATTCAGTGTTTCTCAATAACTCATTAAATGGAACAGAGATCTTTAGTTTAGACAGCTCATGTTGTAGGTTAAAACCAGCACTAATCTTTTCCACCTCAACCGGAGTCGCCTTTTTTATTATTTTATCCCTTTGTACATCATTGTCAACCTCTCTACTCACAAAGGGCTCTTTTGGTATTTCCTTCCCTTTTTCTCCGTTCAAAGAACTAGAGGAAGGATGATTTGGGTTTGCCTTCCCTTTATTTATAGGGACATCTCTATTTCTCAGTCTCATTTTCCTTTGAACATCATCCATTGCATGTAAATAACCCCTTTGATATAGTTCATTTTCAAATTATTCATTTACATCCTCTTTCCCAAACATATTATGCTCCTCTTCCGTAAGATATATTACTGAATCCTGCTCCCCAAACAGATGAATCTCATTTTCAGGGGGATCTTCTTTATCACCAACATAATTTTCAGGAAAAGGCGGACGGATGGGTAATTCTTATGGGTTTCTTGGATTCCTCTGGTCTCTCTGTCTATTCTGAGGGGGGACAGGAGGATTTGGTCTTCTGAAATTTGGATTCCTGATTTGGGGATCCCCTTGATCTCTATTGAAAGGCTTGGTGTCCGTGGTCAACTTATCCATTAACTTCTCCATAGTCTTCAACATCATCTCAAATTTAACATCAGCGGAAGAAGATGAAGTAGCAGGTACATTCTCTTATTTTCTCCTTCTATCCACATCTCTATGTTTCATCTTTCCACTTGCCATCATGTTAGCCTCCACTTCTAGGGCATCAGTAAACATGGCAGCAAGGGTTTTCAATTTCCTCTCCCGCAGTGAGAAAGAAAAATCATTATCAAAAGCTCCAGCATAATGCAGTTTAGCAGCTGCAGGAGAAGGCTTTATATCTTCTGGAATAGAGTTATAAGCCCTCATGAATCTACTTGAGAATTCATGAACAAACTCAAAGCCTCCTTTCTTGAGACCGTTATATTGAGACAAAAGCTGCAGAGGATTCAATTTATCATCCCATCTATCCAAAAATGCATTCTGAAAAGCCTGAAAATTTACAATAGACCCTTGCGGAAGGTCCTTAAACCACTTTTTTGCCTCTCCAGACAGACTTTGGGCAAATAACTGCATTTTGACATCAGGGTAGTCCACTTCTTCCAAGTGAATGAAATCTTCAAACTTGGCAACATGTTGTTTTTCAGTTATATCCCCTTCTCCATCAAATAAAGAAATTCTCTGAGAATAATTTTGGGGAAGGTCATGTAATACAGCGGGAAAACGCAAGGGAGAAAACCTAGTGGCCATTGGTCTGGGCGGGTTCACAGGAACCGGGATACTTTGAGTATGATCAGAGGTGGGTGTTTCAGCTCCAGGGGCTTGTTGCACGTCCCTCCAGAGGGAATCTAACAGATAGGTCTCTAACCTATGAGGATTGAACTCAATATTTCCAAGGTCAGATTCAGACTTCGTTCTCAATAGGTTTTGTGCAGTATTAACCTCCCATTCTAGGTTATTATGGGAATCTGGGGATGATGATGGGCCGAACAAAGGAGAATCTAGCTTTTCTTTATTTTTCCTTTTAAACAACCTTTCTGGATCTTCAAAGCTTTTCAGAATTTCGGTATCAGAGTTACCTCGTGTATGTCTTCTTGAAGCTAGAATGTTGAAATAATTTCAGAATGAATTCGCCAGGGAAAATATACAACCTCCTTTTCTTTTCGAAATTCCTGTTTGCCCACAAAAATCTCTCTTAATATTTGTCGTTCCCCCCGAGCAGATATGCACTTTCATCCCCGGCAGCGGCGCCAGTTTGTTAGCACTCGGAATGTACCTAGGTTGTAAAAGATACACCCCGAGGTAACAGCAAAACCACTTTAGGAAGAAATTGGTATTCTCTTCCAGAGAGGGATCTCTCAATACAAACTTTATAAGACCAAATGGTAAACAATATTTAAAGATTTATTGGTTCGGTTGAAACAATCACATATCCATTGGGCATGGAGTCATATACATATAAAAGATCCCAAAGATGCATACACAAGATTTATCAAAGGCAAGATAATCACATAATTGCAGTCATTCCATTTATCAAGGTGAAATAGAAAAGACGAGGGAACAACCCATCAATACAGAGCGTCTAAGACGAATTCCATATCAACTTTAGTAGAAAAAATCATATAATACCCGAAACGATGAATAGAGCATAAGCATATGAATTCTAATCATCAAACACTATGTTCCAAATATGAAGAAAAAACAGAATGGAGTGTTACAAAGGGGAAAATACAATCACACAAAGAAAGAAAGCACGGACTGCAACATCAATGATACATGAATCTTTGAAAAAAGCTCTCATGCATTCATTTTTGGTATTAAAAATAAAACAAATACGTTCTCCACAAATCACTTCATTCGATGGGTTCCAACCCCCATCTCATAAAAAGATACAAATTTATAGATCAAACAATAAGTCTGCCCCCAACAGATCAATAACAGAATGATCGGCGTAAATTAGAGTTTGTAACTGAATTTCCTACACCACTAGGAAGTTGTTACAACTCCATTCCTAACCGACCACTAAGTACAAATCATTTGGATAACAAACTTCGTGCAATAGCTCCACGTCTTTGCCCCATCAGCTCCAAGTCTTTGCCCCATCAGCTTTTCAGCACCTGACACCTATTCCTAGGGGGAAAGAATATACTTTGTTTTCCCAAACCGCTCTACAGCTTTCCACTGCTCCGAACTTGGGGTGTCACACTCCATCATCTCCCGAATAGCTACCTCGAGCTCCACATATGCTTCATAAGATTTCTTGGGCAATCTAGCTCTGATAACGACGAACTTCTGCAGGACTTCAAAATCTTCTGTTAACATGTCTACAATGGTTTGCCCTGTCAGGTTCTTCTCCAAGCTGTTAAATTTCGAGTGGTCCATGCGAGCCCGAACAAGCAGGTGATGATAATGTTCAGGCGGGAGCATCCTACCTTCTTCGTCCCAGAAGGACGACAATCCCTCTTCGAACAACTCTTTAAACTCTTGTTTGAACTTAGTGACCTGCACAAGCAATTCTTCTGATTTTTTTGGACAATCTTCATTAAATGGTGTTTGTGGATGATATTCTTCGTCGACAGCACTATTGAGATTCTGTCCTTTATGCCCATGTCGTGCACCTTTTGGTATGTTAGTGAATTCAGAAAATTTAATGTATTCTGAGCTGTAGTGAGGGGTCTTCTTGCCATGTGTTCATTCACCAGTTTCAGTCTTTGTTGGGCCAACTCTGTCAGTATACAAAAATCATCAATAAAACTCAATTAATGCTGGAACTTGGTAATCTCTATAGTCAGGGTATCCCAAATAATATGTTTCGCCCCATGAAGAGGGCCTTTCCCAATGCATTTTTATTTTAGCTCATCAAGCTTCTTCTGCAATTGATTCTTGTCCTGCAAGATCTGTTTTCTGCTTTCACTTGTCTTGGTTAATTCGGCCTTTACTTTTTCATTCTCAGATTTCAACTCCTTAATAGCTTCCTCCTTCAAACTCACTTGGGACATAGACACCAACAGGTCATCTGCAGAAAAATCAGCTAATGGCTTCTGGATGTTTACAATAGATAAGTCATCACCGGTAGGGGTTTCGCTCATTAGCTCTTCCATAATATCCTTTTCCTCAGTCTGATCCTTCTTCATCACGGAGATTTGGGATAGCAGCTCCTCCCTCTCGGCCTCCCACCTATCATTTTCCTCTTGTAGCTCTCCAAATTTTCCTTTGTATTCCATCATCTCCTGATGGATTTTATCTTTCTCCTCCCGGAGAGCTAGCAATTTAGCTGATTGGACATGCTTTGAGCCTGGTATCTTCAACTTCTTCTTCAAAACCTGGAGCACATTATCTTTCTCTTCTAGCAACTTCTTGACAGCCTGGGTATTGTCTGAGCTAGCAATGTCTGCTTGCAGTTTTCTGATCTGAATAACATTTGCCTTATTTTCCACTTTCTCATGCTTTAACTGGACTTCCAACTTGTCTACCAACACCTGTAATTTTCTTATCCTCACCATGGCCTGCAGTAAATCTGAGTAGATGATGTCACTGGTTTGTTTATGCAGCTGAATCTTGTCTGGGGTGCTGATTTTGTCCAGCCCGACTTCTATCTCAGACAACCTCTTGCCATTCACTATGGCCATCTTAAAAGTATTTTTCTCAGCATCCCTAGCCGAAACTAGAGATGTTTTTGAACTGTACAGGTTTCTTACCCTCGGGAGCAGACTTCTCGTTTCCTCTAGGGACTGCTTCCTCTTTTCCATGTAGCTGGTCTTGAGCTCTTCTTTCGACTTAAATAAGGGACTGGAGTCTGGGATGTCTACATTACCTTCTAAACCTTTAAAAGAAAATTGGTTTACTTGCACGGTCTTCATGGGGACTAGGGCAACGTTTTTTAAAACACCAGAAACTTCATCATCTACGATCTTGCTACCCTCGAGCAGCTTTGCCTTTTTATGGGAAGCCTCGTCGTCTACTTCCATACTCTCAGCATCGGACAAAATCCTCTTAACCGCAACACTAACACCTTCTGTGATCTGGATTGCTGTACCAGGTGCAGGATGTGTCTCTTCATCGGACTTTGACTCGTCAGTAAACTGCAGTAAATT
>LPNX010028282.1:179239-221875 GCA_001517045.1 Pseudotsuga menziesii
CATGGGGTAATTCTTCATTGAACAGCATTTTGTACATCTCAGACATGATCGAATTGGAAAATTCAAACATGCTGATTTGTTTGGGTAAATCAGAAGAGCACAGAGTACTCAGAAACTTCAGCTCAGAGATATTGGAACATAGTAGCATATTAAGCAAATAAGTCTGGAACCTGAAAAACCGGACCTTGGGGAACTCGCTTAGCTGAAGATGAATTGCTTCAGCCAGGTATTCGTCTAAATTAAAAACTGGGGTTGACTGGGACTCAGGAACAGAGGGACTCATTCTCAACAAAAATCCGACAACGACCTCGCCCACACGACAATCCTCATCTAGGCCTAGTACTTGACACACTAAAGAAATGACCAATTGAACTTCACTCTTAAAAATATGTACAGGGTAGGGCATGAATACACCATCTAAAGAATGACCATCCTTTAAAACACTCGACAGGAATTTACAGCGGATTTCGGCTTCGCACTTCTTGTACAATTCGACTAGGATTGACTCATTTATTACTTCACGACTATCTGGGTAATTTTCCGGCAAACTAAGGATTTATCGAATGACCGCAGCATCGACTCTACACAATACTTTGGACGCAGACCGACTGATAATAATTCTTTGAGACGGAGAATAATTCATAGCACACCACTCTGCGAACTCTGGGAAATGGAGGGTTTGCTCAATGGTGAAATAGTACAGGAAAGACTTGCACACGTTCAACACATCGTTCCCTCGCGAATGGTAATGCCATAATTTCTCTTTGCTAACAGACACACTTCCCACAGAGAGGAAGGGGTTGCATACATTCCTATCCCTGTCTACTAAGAATTCTTCTCTATCATCTACGACTTGACCCGACATTTGAGCTTCTTTTCCCTGGTCCATTACTGAATTTCACACTGGTAACTTTGAGAAGGGGAATTACAGAATTACTGGGTTTCAGTTTTACCTGGTTTACTGTGGAGGCGTGTGCCCGGAGCGTGTCCGCACTTGATGAATGGAAGCTAAAAACTGACAAATGGAAGCCGCCAGATAGGCTGGTCCTTTTCACTGGTCCCAAGCGAATAAAATAATAATGATAGAGGTCAACCCTTCTCTTTTATAAGCCTTTTTATTTTCGGAGCGTATCACAATTCGCCACGTGGACGATCATTTATTTTCTGCAACCACCATCTACTATCAGCCGTGCGTCTTTCTCCTCCGGATTCATTACCAATCGTTGATCTATTCTTTGCAATTTTCTGGCCCTCGGATCGCATGCCACGTATCTTTTTCCCCAAGCGTCTTGGCGATAAACACCGTGCAAGTCTCCATCCCGGAATCACTCATGACCGTGGATGTGACGTACTTCCACCCTTCACCGTTGGATCAAACGCCACGTCCCACATTCCGCTGAGCCCTCTGACTTTAACCATCGTGGAAATCTGAGTCCCGAAATCATCCACAGTCGTTGATCTGATATACCTTTACAGGTGGGCCATTGGATCATGTGGCGTTTACCAAATTCCGCTGGGCTCCTTCGCTTTAACCTTCGAGCAACTTTGATCAGCGGAATTATTCCCAGTCGTCGATGCGATATGCCTTTAACCACGCACCGTCGGATCATCCACCACGTACCCGATTCCGCTAGGCAATTCGGGATTATCTGCCATGCACGTTCATCCTCCGGAATCCTTTTCATCCATTGATGTGATTGACCGGCATTTGTCAGCCGTCAGATCTGTCGACATCTCCCAATTCCGCTGGCAATATCGGACTTATCTCTTGTGCGATTTCACTCCCTGGAATTCATAACAATCGTTGATCTATTATGCTTTGATCTCCAACCGTTGGATCAAGCATCATATAACGAATTCCGCTGGGTGGTTCGGGATTATCCCGCGTGCAGGTTCATCCCCCGGAAATCATAATGGTCGTCGATCCATTCTGCCTCTGATCTTCGACCGTCGGATTAATCACCACACACACATTCCGCTGGACGCTTTCGGCTTATCCGCCGTGCAGGTTCCGGTTACGGAATCAATCCCATCCATTGATGTGATCCGATTCCGCCCCTCCACCGTCGAATCGAGAGGAGTATACATGATTCTGCCAACCTTCATTTCCTTAACTAACTCGTGCTTTCACAAGGCGGATTTGATGTGAACCGTGGATCTGCTTAGGACAACTTTATAACCTTTGATCTGTGCTGCTGGTTAAAAGCCCGAACCTATCTTATCCTCCTCGCATGTTTCGAAGAGTGAAGGGAATACCAGCCATTGATTTGCTCTCCTCTTTCATCATGGCCTAGGATCTTTACTAACTTGGCCGATCTTTTGGCTATCATTCCACCTCTACATTATATCCTTAAACCAGAGTATTTAAACAACATAATATTTCCTCCACCACGGTCTTATTTATTCTTTGCTAAATACAGGTGTTAACAAAGAGTATTACTTATGAGGATTAATTTATTAAACAAGCACACGATGAAATTAGTTGATTCGACTCTCCGACAGAGAGCACTCTTGATCCACCTTATGGTGTGATTCAAGAGATTTGCACAGTTGATTTACTTAGAAAGATAAACAATTAAAAGAACTGAGTAATCAACTTAATTAAAAAGTGATGAATTGACAATTAGTATTCTAAGATTAATAAGCAAATCTAATTTAAGCATGAACAATTAAACACAACACAATCCTCCCTATTACCACCTAAGTTGTACTTAGTGGTTTGTTATCAAGTGAGCCTGGTGGATCGGATAGGGTTGACTTGTTCGGACTTCAAAAAGACCTTTGGAAGTACTTCTGGGAAGTGCTTGTTGTATCATATCACATGTTCATACCCCATGGGGGAATTGTAATAAATGTTCTAGCATGATAGTGTCTATAAAAGACTCGGTCTCTTAGACTTTATTTGTCAATCCGATCATCCCAGGGTGTTTTTTCCCTTGGTTATTATTGGTTGTTGAATAAACGACTGATAATTTCTGAGTTTTTCACTCCATACCTCCAAAGTTGGGGTGGTCGGCTTGGCATTTAGGCCTATTGACGTTATTAGAGTCTATGTGTTAATGTATAATCACGATAGACATCATTTTTGAGTCATATGAACATGTCTAAGTCCCCCTAGGTGTTTTTCAATTTTTTAGTTTTTTCAATGTTTTTTTATTAAATTTTAAATTTTCCAAAACTTAGGCTATTTTTTAATAGTTTAATTGGAAAATTTGATTTTGTAATAAAAGTGGTCCAAATAATCAGTTTCAGTCATGTAGGTGCTCATTTTCAAGCTAAGAGCACCATGTAAACCCATGGACCCACTATTTCTTAGTTTTGAGTGATTTTCCATCACTCAGGTCAGAAATCCCGAAAAATCAATTATTGATGATTTTAATTAAAAATTTGGTGAATAATGGAGCAAATCCAAAATCACAGATCAGTGGATTCTCAGTCAATTTGATTGAAATCAGTCAGATCTGAAGCAGATTGACTGGATCTGACAAATCCTTGACTGAAGGAGGTGATCAAATCAGATCCAGAGTTGATATTGAGCATCCTTTATGGGGAATTTCTCCCTCCCTCTCTCCTCCACACGTTTTTGGCTCAACTGGATGAGTTTTGGTGGATTCTTCAGTCAACAGGTTGAGGTGTTAGTCAGATCAGCCCCCCGATTGACAGTTGCACTCAGTGAGACTCAGATCTGGCTCAGCTAGACACAGCTCAGGCACTGATGGACTCTCCTTCAGCTGATTTGATGTGTCTCCTTGGGATTTGTGCCCCCCCTGGGCTAGATGGCCTGTAATTTGTATAAATCCTGCTTGAGGCTCCCTCTTCCAAGCTAGTTAGAGATGGACTGAAGGGATTTCCATTGTAACTGTGTACTGATATTCATTTTTTGAAATAAAGAGAAGCTTTGGAGGCTCAATTGTGGAGTACCTTTCATGTGTCGATTGTCATTGTCATGCTGCATTCGAGGTGAAACTGCTATTTTTCCAATTTTTTGCACTTAACTATTGTTTGCCTGAATGGTTATTGAGATCATAAGGATAGTTCATTGTAAGTAATCTTACTTAATTCTATATGCTGCATATGTTTGAATGAGTTAATACCTGGATGTTAAATAATATTATTTGCATGTTGTATCATCCCCTTCTCATATGTATCTTCAGATTTGATAGTTCTGTTTGTAGGAGTTGTGTTGTAGCTTACAGGTTTACCGTGACTGGAAGATCTATGGTTTAGGCTTGATTCCATTTATTTCTAGCAGAGATTTCTAAGATCGTGCCCCTCAGTACTTCACTACCAAGTTTTCTCAGTAGATCTGCTTCAACAACAAGCACCTTTCTTCCCCTTTCTCTCCTTTAAAAAAATCTTAAATCTTCCTCAAATTGGTTACTTTAAAGGTTTCTTATTACTCTGATATATCTCATTAAGAAAAATACACATAGATCTATTTAGTAAGATCCCTTCCAAATTCTATATCTTAGTTTTGTTTTGCACATAAAGTTCAATTTCAAGAGATCTGGCTAAAATTGCCTTAGTTTCGCAAGTAATTTAGTGAAAATTCATAGCTTGCTGTTAAGGTAGTTTCATTTTCTGTACAATAAGTTTAATATTCTGCAATATCAGCTCATTTTTTTTGGTTTCACAAACAGCAAGTCAATATCCCAAGGAAAGCTTGCTTTCCTTGGTTCTTTTCCTGCCTGTTTAGCTAGTTTCAAGTCCTTTTTTTGTGAGATAAGGTAGGCTAATCCAAAGGTACTCTTAAATTGCTTTTGGGAATTTTTTATTATAATATGCTCACTTTATTTTAGCAGGTCTGACAAAAAAGAAAGGAAGCTGCTGTCCAAAGTGGCTTTTGGAGTGCTCAAATCCCCCCAGGGGTCTCCCTTTTTTCACAAAATTCTTAAATTTGTTGTATAATTGTAAGATCTTGGTTTCAACCTGTATAAGGACCAAGAAGTTTCTGATATATCATTTCTCTGATATTTTATTCAATAATAAATAAAATTTTCTTTGGAATAGGCTCTTTCGAGCCCATTCCCCATCCCCCCTGGGGGGATTTGCGTCGATGCCCTTTTCGTCATTTTCTGCTTACTTCTTTTTTACTAGAATTGATATGATTTGCAGGGTAGTATACTTGATCTTGTTATTAATTCCATACTCCATATCTCACATTTCAAAGTAATCATAATACTTACCCCACGATTTCCCGATTGACCCGAAAGGGGAAAGAGATTCATGGTAGGATTAATTAAGAAATTTAAATTGTGTATCTGTTTGCTTTCTTCTATATTTTGTTTATAAGCAATTATAAAATTAACTCCTCCTTGATTCCCCGATTGAGATCTACTTGGATCGAAAGAGGTTCTTGGAGGCTTTTCTTTTAAACAAGAACATCCAGTTTAAAACTTACTAAAATTGACAAAAATTCAGTGTGTATGCTCTCCACTTGGCTGCGGTTCATCCGATCAGTCAAGCTGTATAAAAATCACTTGGGTGACTAGCATAATTAGGACTCACCCTCCCCAATTGACAAACCATCAGGTGAAAATCCAACACCTAGATCAAACCTCTACGGTGGAAAAATACCCAAAGGAAGCGGGAACTTCTGAAAAGTGACCTTGAGGCGCCGATCTTTGTCACACCCTAACGGGTGCATTATGAACAATAGCCCCAGAGACTCCATTTCATCCCACATATTCCTTGCGGGTAGTCGTAAAGGTTTTGTTTTGGACATACTCCAAGTACTCTCGGGTATATCTGGAGTCCCCCCTTTTTGCCTAATTTAATCAACTCATACTTCAATTTTAACTTAAAACATACCAAGATGCAATCGCAAAACATTCACTCCAAACACATGCAAGCACATTGATCTCATTGATTTTACTCCATTTTAAGGCACTGGTCTTTTTTGCTTCATATATATATTGTGTATCAGCTTTGTGCTTTCGTGTGTTTATTTTCATATCTCGTCATCTTTAAATTATCTATAGTTAAAATATTCAAACTCCTAAGTAACTATTTCAGTTTAACATCACCACACTAAGAAATCATCCTTAGTAACTTAATAGGGTCTACCCCCCTTGGCTTCGTTAGGAGTTGAGCCTAAACGGAGGAGTCAAGAACAAGGTGATAGCCTTGACTCGAGACTTGCCCCCAAGGACACACCGAGTGGCTTGAAGATTTCTGCCATGTGACCTAGGTGTGTGAAAAGGCAGCAACACTCCCCAAATGGGGGAGGATGAGAGTGGGGACTTAAAAACCCCACTCAAGCACAAGATCTTTATTAAACTTTATTTCGAGATGCCTTAAGGATTTTAATCCTTGAAAGGACTTTTCCAATGAAAACAAAGTAACTCTACAATTATTAAAACTTGTAAAAAGGAGAGTGCTTTTTCTTTACTTGAAACTTTTCTTGATTTTTTTTTTCGAACTTTGTGAAAAGGGAAAAGAAAAAGCTTGAATGAAAACAAAAGAACAAGATAAAGGAAGGCTGAAAATAAGAAGGAAAGGATAGGAAGAAGGAAGGAAAACAAAAAGAAGGTCAAAGACAAGAACAAGGAAGAAAGGGGCAACCAACTATGAGGCCAAAGGAGTATGAAAAATGATGAAAACGGGGCAGCGATGAAGAAGGGAGATGGCTGTCATAAAAAATGCAAAACGGGACAGCAAACAAAAAGTGGCCAAAAAGGCCAAAAACAAGGTTCAAGAGGGTCCAAAAATTAGGGCAAAAAAGAGGCAAAAAGGGGGGCATAAACTAGGGTACACTAGGGCTGTCCAAAAGGAAGAAAATGAGTGGTGAACTAAAGCAAAAAATGGGCAGCAAAGAAGAAAGAGTGAAAAAATACAAACAAAGAAAAAAGGAAAGGGGCTAGCAAGCAAGGAAACGAAAGGAGGTCAAAGAGAAAAAAGAGAACAAGAGGAAGGAAGTTCGGTAACTAGGTGTATTGTTTAATCTTTATTGATGGAAGGAAGGAGAAACCCTAACTGATGTATTTCTTTCTTAGATTGAGAAGCGCTTAGGAGAACCTACAAAACGAAGGAATAGATGAAAATAACCACCGGTTCATGAAGAAGAGCTTGATCTTTAAGCTTGTCCTTCACCTTTGATGATCTCTGCAAAACCCTTGAAAACAAAATTAAATCCGAACAAAATACTCATAAATTAGATTGTTAGCCCTTTAAGAGTATATATTGAATAATGATTTAATAATTGAAAAAGAGAAGGGTAAGAGAGATATCACCAAAATACGGTGTGAATCCAATATTCCAATAACTCATACATAGACCTCCAAAGTCACAACTTTATTCCAATCTTTAAACAAATATTACAATAATTTTGGCAGAGTGTTCATACCCAAAATCTCCATCCAATAGAGCTGAAAGAGCCTCTATTTTAACAAATGAGAGAGCACTAAAACCCTAAAACAAAAAAACCAACCCTAACTAGCTTAGCCACCTAACAAAGAGCTCAAACCTAAACCGGAGAACCGGGAGTGAGGGGAGGCCTCCACCTAGGCAAGGCGCCCCCACTCCAAACCTGTGCACTAAAAACAAGCCAAGGATGAGGCCACATGTGTGCATCTGGATGTAGGTAAGCTCATCCTTTAGGTCTGGCAGGAACTTGAGTTAGGTTTGGGAAGCCCGCTGATGGTGTAATCTTTAGTCTTCACCTCGATCAAATCACCGGACCAATGAGATCTCTCCATCTCATCTTTAGCTGGAGATTACATGTCTGATAACTGATAATAAATTAATTGCTCTCTTAATGATGACTGAAGCTGAGTTATGATAACTCCAATCATCATAAGTGTTCCATGAGATGTCATTTAGCCTTTTATTTTACTAAATTTGGATTAATTTGGAGAGTTTTAGTTTTCTCCAAAATAATCATTTTTTAATAAAAATCATTTTTTACTAAAAATCATTTTTTTTACTCAAAACTGACTTTTTTGAGTAAAAAGGCATTATGTGTCCGATTGCTAATTTGAAAGTTGGCTCTGACTGGCTAGCTGATCAAGAATGATTTTTGGCTTAAGGTTAGAGCCTTCAATCACTGAATTCTGAGTCCGGATCACGAACAGGTTTTTTCCATTTAATTAATGGAAAAATTAGCCCAAAAAACTTAGGAAAAGTAATTAAAAATTAAAAGTTAAAAAAAATAATTTTTTCACTGTTCAAAAAAGATTTTTTCGAATTTTTTTTGTATGTCTAGATGACTTAGGACATGACCATGATCTATCTAAATAATGTATAGTAGGATTATAACACTCAATTGGGCTCTAATAACCCCCCAAGGCCCAGAATTCAACATCGGGCATTCCAGCTTTGGAGGAAGCGAGAGAAAACCTCGTCAATTATACTCAGCTGAAGGCAAATCATAATTGTCAAGGGAAAAAAACTCCCTGGAATACCCTATTTGTGATTGTACGTCTTAGGAGGCCGAACCACTCAAAAATATCCTACTAGCACATTTTATTACAAACCCCGCGAGGCCATGGTCAAAATTATTCAAATAAAAAAGTGACTAGCCAATATTGGCTAGACAAGCAGACGGATCAACTGATACACTGGAATCAGACTTTGAACAAGTCTATAAACCGGGGGCTCCTCAGGTAACCCAACTATGGTACAGAAAAGTTGGATAACATCACCTACATTGCTCTGTAGTCTTTCCATAGTGTTCAAGAAAACCACTTTATTCCATGCTGATAGGGGCATGTGGATGTGGCTCACAAAAACACTATTATGACTTGCTTCAAGTTCATGCTGAAATGGTTTTTAAAAATATCAATATCAATCATGGTTACAATTTATCAAATTATGGTGAATGAACTCTCTTTTTGAAATAATGTATAGTTCTACTCTTGTGTTTACTAAATAGTTGTGTTTCTTGATTCTATTTTTTTATTCATTATAAAAATAATTTTATATTTGTTTGTACTTATCGTTCCCCTTTCATATCTGGATCCTGGGTTTTAAAAATCTAGTGAATATGTATCCATATGTATCTAGATTCGGTTCTGAATCCGTATCCTCGTAACTTAGACAAAAAAGACAAAAAGATAGAAAGAAAAAGTAACATACCAAGTGCTCAAATTGAAACTGTTCAGCGGAATCATATTTTAATGCTACTTGCATCTCAGAGAGTAAAGTGGTCTACATCCAGTGAACTTGAATTTGTCTTCAAGTAGAAGCATATGTTTTCAGAATTATAGAATTCCCAAATGTGAAATTCACCTGTGAGCAAACCCTCGTCACTACCAATAATTTATTCATTTCTAGTGCCTTGGTAGCCTATCTTTCTTTAAAGCTTAAACATAATAGGGAATGGAATTTGCATATTAACTCTTTAAGCCATACAAAATGTTGGATCGTTCAAATAAAATAAAACCATGACGAATATAAAAACTACAATGAAGAAACCCCGAAAAAACATTGAAATCTGGAATCATGTGTGTTGGATTTGCTTCGAGTAATGACAATTACAAATGAATAGAATGGGAAAATTTGTAAAGACTATGCAAGGAAGATAACAGCATCTGTGAGCCATGGATTTGGTTATGGAGCATCATCAGATTTCTTTATTGTACAAGTTTATTCAAACTTGCTTCCTCACCAACAAGTTCGTGGTTCAACAGTGAAGGAAATGGACTAGCAGGCTTACCACCAAGTTCAATTAATGGTTTGGTGTTTCAAGGGCCATCACATTTATAAAAAAAAGACACTTGTGGGGCTGACAAATTCAGGTCAATTGGAATCCTCTTGGATTTAAATGGAAGCAATTAAAAGGAAGCAATTTCTGCCAAAAAAACAAACTTGCATCATTGCTTGGGTTTAAACACTAATTTTTATCTATGGTTTCATTTCTCATGTAGGGTTTCAAAGAAACCCTATGCAACAACTAGGTTTTTCTTTTCTATGAATAAGACAAAAATATTGAGACATATAAGACAATCAAAGAAAACATCATAGAGAAATATGCCCTTTAGCCATTACAATTGCCGCAGTGGATATGAAACCCTATGAAAATCCATAAACGTTCACACAAACCCTTGGACAACAATCAGGTATTAAAATAAATGACAAAGACTCCATATAATTTGATGTGGCAAATGCAAATAACAACAATATATCATACATCAATGAAAATAAGGGAAAAAATGGGGATGAAAAATAGAATAGCATACCTTGTACCTTATAGGGCCATGTCGAAAATCCCTTGACCTTGATGAACACAATATCTTCGAGCCTCCATTGTATGAAGGAAGATATTTGTCCCACTAGCTACTCACCTTTTAGCTAGTTGTTTTCTCTTTGTCTTTTAACCGGTTCCATGTTATAAAACGTTGATGGAAATGACAAACATAACCATTATTATTCTTCCACTTGTGATACCCAAACAAGTATTATACCCTCCCAATCCTCCTGTTCCACAATTTCTGATTGAGTGGCATGTAAAAGGAAGTTTACCAGATCTTCATGCTGTTGAAGCCAGACTTACTCTGCAGCAATTTCCCAATAATCCTTAGCAAGTATTATCCGTCAACAGTAAATAACATATTTCAACCTAAACAGAAAGTGTGGTCTTGAAACTTTCCTTAAAACTGGCTTTTGTACAGTTTCTGATTTTATTCCCGCATTAGATTGCAAGATCATTTCCACAATTATAGAGGACTTAATCACCAACACATATCCAATAACAACAAAGTGACATGGAAAACATGCCCATCTAGTTAGGTCAGTAGATTGTTAAAACATGAAAATGTGAAAAATACCAGTTAAAATAAGGCATTACCGAGAGTAGTCAACAAGAATCATCCGAAAATTTGCCTCTAATGTTTTATGCAGCGTAATAATGAAAAGTAGATCAATCATATATTAACGTATGCCTACAATGTTTGTGCTTCAACTCCAAAACAATGTATATGATCAAAATTATAACAGTTGTATAATATAATAATAAAAGTAAGTAGCAGATAAAGTTTCAAACGATATGAAGCATGGGTTTCTGAAATTAGACCTCCAATTCTTTCGATCCATTTTGACATTTTCCAGCTCTTAATATACAACTGTTTTTCAATCCTTTACTAGAACCAATTCCCTCTACCCTTTCTTTCTGACTGAAAGATATTTGCTCCAATTAGTCGTCATTCTTGACACAACCTTTGCTTGGCTTCTCTCCGACCTCCACAGGTTTAGCAACAACAACATATCCAGCAGGTGAGTTTGACAGATCAGCCTCTTCAGTAGAACTTAGTTGAGATGCCAACCTAGACCTATTTCTAACATCAGAGACAGATAGAGATGCAGACTCACAGCAGCTCGTTTTTCTGCCTTTCCCATGTCATTTGTCATATCATTTTTCAATTTTCCTCTTGTTTTCTTTCTCAGTAGAATTAGCATTAAATTCTTCAACAATATCATCCCCAAAGTTCCCATTACAGCTCTTTGGTGAATATTCTCTTCTCCGAGGAGGAGATGTCTTCCCATTCTGGTTTGTGAAACATGTGAAACATGTGAAACATAAATATCCATTCCTGGCTTACAGAACATATACCTACCAACTGATTTCCTAAATTCATCCACGGTACCACATATATCAAACTGTTGACCTTCCTGTATTGGAACCCCTTATTTCTGTTGTAAACCCATAAAAAAAGCACAGTGGGGACATTGCTTTGAATTGTCCACATATTCGGTAGGATAGGGGTGGCATTGCAGCATCCCAAAAGTGTCTCACTCAATCTGCAAATGCATGCTAACAAATACATATCAGGCTGAAGACTCTGTACGAGGAGTATCCACCAAAACATGATGATTGATGAAAAAACTGCCACACCTTCAAAGTGAGTTTCCTTAATCTGTACTCGACCTGACCCCTCCATAGACGTAAATCATCTTGGATCAAAAAGAGCACTCCAATTTTCTTTTGTTCATCTCAATATCTTATATCGACCAACAACTAAATGTCAATGAAATATTATACATGATAATTGACTAACTAGTATCATGGAAAGGGGCATGACCATTCAACACCTACTTCACATATCTTGTTTCCCTGCTGAAACTGCTCTGTCATAACACGAAGTGTACTTGTAGATACATTGTAACTGGAGTTCATGCCTGGATATGCGGGTTTTATGATGGGCATATGATGAGTCCGACTGCTCTGTCATAACACGAAGTGTACTTATAGATACATTGTAACTGGAGTTCATGCCTGGATATGCGGGTTTTATGATGGGCATATGATGAGTCCGGTCTCAAGGTTTTTTTCAAGGATCCCAAAATGGAAACCCTAATTCCTCTTCCTTTATTGAATGAAGCATCACCGGATTTGGCCAGCGCCACTAAGTATAAACATGGAAGAAATGAGATACCAACATGCTAGAAACATCATTGGGATAAAGATGACAAACTCGAGCAACTAACAATACCCAATTTACACCACCTAAAAAACCTGTAACCTGCACAAAGTTCTCAACATATTTCGGTTGATTTTTATACTGTTAAAGTTAGAGTCCAAATAACATATAAAGTTTACAACACTCAAGTAACTCTCATTTGAGTATACACCGCGTCAATTATCCTAGGACTTCATGCATCTGAGTGTGGTGCGAAAATGCTGCAACCACAAATTGTACCAACCCAAAATAAAAGGGACTACATAAATGTGAACTAATCCAAGTAAGATTTACAGAAAAATTGATGATAAAGTAAATTTTATGAATAGACTCCATCTCAAAATTTGGAACAAGACGCGGTATCTGTTTGTTAACTCGGCAACCATTAAGACTTCTCACAGTCTGTTCGTACACATTGTACAATATTGATTCTTGTGAAATGTCCAGGTCCTGCAACAAAAACCATATCACTTGGAAACTAAAAAGAATGACAAATTCATATTCAAAACAATTCAATTTGGAATTAGTTTCTTTGTTATTATCCCTTTTTAAGGAAATATCAATGAACTAAGGTCAAATAGGGGTTGTAAGTAAAGCATTTGTGTAGGTCCTTTATAAAGGTCTATGTTGAAATGGTTATACAGCAATTAACTCAAACATGGGAAACTATTGAAACAATTTACCGTACAGCAAGCAAACACCCCTTAAGTTAGGTCTTATAAAAAAACCCTGAACTGAAATCTATTGAATGAAATGTTGATTGGCATGGGAAACCAAATTCAAGTTTAGGTGATGAAAATCATTAAGGTTAGAATTTCTCAATACTCTAAATATTACTATTGAAATAGCCACAAATTTGTATTTCAAATGGAATGAACCAAAGATCTTCCGTATGCTCAAAGGTCAAAAAGTTAGATGGAAAAATTGAAAATCATCTTGCTTTCTCTTTTATAGATCACTAAAGTCAAAATGACTTAGGATCCTTCTGATTTTTCTTATATCAAGTGACCCTCATTCATCTTATTCAACAAATAATTTTCCAGTCAAAGTCAACCAAAATTCATCTATTTTCATATTAGTTTGACATATTCTTTAACTTGGAACAAATGGCTTAAAAAGGTAGTGATACATAGACATATATTATAATTTATTAGTGAGTTTTCCTTGTATATTGTAACACACTGTCATATAAGCATCGAAAAAAAATTCAGGGGAAAATTAAAAAACCCAATTTTGGAACTAGCATAGATCCATCTTAACAACAGATCTTATTATTATTATTACATTTGTCCATTATTTCTTTATTTATTTCTTTATGTTAGTGAGTTGCATGTCACACATCAAACTGGGATGCAACAACATGTCAATTCTCTTACTGCAAAAGATAGAAGCTTGCGGGATACTATTACTAAGTCAAATGTATGACAAGTTGAAAACCAATAAGTTATCTATCTAGATGCTCAACACTGGCAATGTGCAGATCATACAATATATAAACCCGACTACTAGATTAATCATTAATTTCACTCATATCAGGAACAATACGGGGTGCAACACTAGCATAAAGTAAATCAATAGAAATCCCTCTGAACTTAAATTTCATAACATGTACATGAGCATATGGAACACGATTCAGCTCTGTAACTTCAAGCATCTCGGCCAACATGTCATGAAGAAGAATGAAAAAATCTCCCTACAGCAAAAGAATAAAATTTACATTATTAAGAAACTTTGCGCTGAAACTTATGCAAGCCAGCAATATTACAAAAACAGATAAATGGGCTCCATGCAAACTAACCTCTCAATCTGCATACTCAGGCCCAACACACAACGTGTCGATGTCGGCACCCAGACCATGAACCTGTTGACATCTAAATTTGGACATGATAATGTATTATATAAACATGAACACGGTTAATAATGCAAAATGAAATAAACCATGACACAAATCTCAGTCATAAGAGGTATATATATTTGGAAACAGGTGATAATAACTGCACAAATTAGTTAAGGTATCTTTAATAGCGAGACTTCAGCGATGTAGATCTATTAGCCAGCGAATTTATCCTTCAATATAGCTAAATGTATATATATTTTGGAACATGTGATAATAACTGCATACATTAGTCAAGGCCTCTTTAATAGAAACACTTCACCAATGCAGATATATTTAAATATCATCTGAAACTGGGAAAGAAACAGAACAAGAATGAAATATGGTAAACATGCCAACAAATTTATCCTTCAAGATAGCCAATTATTGATGAAAATCATAGCCCTTATGGATACAGAATAACCTTTGTCCATGGTAATAGGCCATAGGACTCACTGGCCTCACTACACCCGAATTATCTTTATTCTTGATCCAACCAGCTCAAATTGGTGATGCCATTCCTTCAAATATATGTAAATCAAGTGCACTATTAAAAACTAACTTCCAATAGATAGGTCGCCTGCCATGGGCATCAAATATAGAGTATCACTTGCCCAAGTTACAAATAGACTTATATGTGACAACGATCCAGAATCTGAGAGACCTATTATAGCATCTGAATTACTAATAATAATCCTTCTAGATTTTGCAAAAGAAACTATATAACATGCATACAAGCAAAATAAGTACAAACCAAGATTCTATAGAAAGACAAGAAAAGTACAGGTACAGTGGTTGGCAGAAGAATATTTCAAGCCCAAGAAATGCAATGTATTGGGTACACTATATGGTATTTGTAATCCATTCTCTAACCCCAAATAAATAAAATTTAGCATGTGATATCAACCTGCTTTTACCTAAAAGCATAAGAGAAATTGACTTGTGCATGCAACTAAGGTATCCATGCTGGAAACTCTAAGGTCAATAGCATCAGTGAATCCTTATTAAAATCAAAATGGACTATGTAAGTGGCCATCAAGAAGATAAATCTTGAATATTTCGAGAGAACATGGATAGTCAAAGGAGATGCTCTTGGAATGAGGCAGTGCACCTACTGAACTGAGATTCTCTTGGAATGAGACAGTGCACCTACTGAACTGTAGGGTATGAACTAGTGTAGAATCTAGAAAATAACAGTGTAAAATCTACACCAGCGAGATCTGTTACCTCGCATATTTATTAAATCAATTAGTCATATTATTTAATAATTTTAATTATCATTTCTATTTCAAAAATTGTTTGTACTGAACCGTTATTAAGATATTGGTCATATATGCCTAAGCCTATAAATGGATCCAGGGTTCTTTATGGTCATATTCTGGATTGGTTCCTTGTAGTAGGTTTCCTACATAACTCTTTTTTATTAGACTTTGGAATGCGTTATCTACCTTGCATGGAAGTGGGTTATGTCAAAGATAAATTGGTATTTTCGTTTGGGTTGTACCTTACAATGGTATTGTTATTTATAGAAGTTTTGGGCCTTTTTGCATCCTTAAAAGAGAAGTTATGGGGACCAAAGGTAATGAAGGAACACCAACAACATAATGTGCTAGTGTTGGGGATGAAGAGAAACTATCATGAAAGAGGGATGACCTAGGCATAAAAGGAGATTTGTATCAACAACATCCTACTAGAAATTAAGAACCCTAAAATCAACTTCGGGCATAAATAACCCTCAAACATTCTGAAAACCACAATAAACTCATATTATTCGGCAATTGGTTGCCTAGGCACTTCTTAGATGAATTTCGGTTTTATTTTCAAGTGAGTTGTAGTTCTGGGAACTTGTTGCATTCAAGCAGGCAGAAGTATTATGCACACATTAACCATCAAAGATAGAGCACATATTGGGTCAAGCGCTTAACCATTGTATTCATTCAATAGATGGTATTCTTATACATGAGAGAGAGGTTGGAGTGGTTGCACCTACTCCAACTGATCATTTGTTAAGGTTATCTAATTATAACATATGATGACTTTAGGAAAGGCCTATCATCCCCTTCAACATCTCCCCCACAAACAAAACGTTTCTTCATCTCGAAGAGAACAAAGAAATATGAATCAACATCCTGGGTCTCTTCTAATGCTGAAGTAGTCCTCGCTGTGCATAACCATGCATACTTGTTTGCATAGGTAACTCAGCCGCAACAACCACCAGCTTGATAGGAGAACACACGTGTACAAGGATCTACTGTGACTGATTACTCTTTAACTTCCATCTTCAATCTGGCAGTAGTCCATCGAAGTATCATCCTCTCACAATGACGTTCGACTATCCTCTTTTGCAATGAGGTCTTTTGATTTGAAGCCTCACCCTAGCTCATTTGACCAACATCTTCGCCGGTTTAGGCATGCAGGGCCTTTTGGATCTTCGACTTTCTATGCCATTTCTCTATCTTCTGGCTTTCTGAGGTTATAACCTAGGAACATCTTTGCATTATACACTAGGGGGTTCAACTATTCTAATGTCATCATCTGGCGTTAAGTTCTTCTTCTATGTGTTGTAAGGTGACTTCTACTTGAATGTGATCATTGTCGACTTCATCTGTCGTGAGGCTTCCTGCAAGTTTGTAAAGTTTTCATTGCTCGATATCAACTGATATTGGTCATGGCTGACTGACTTGACTCGACATACTTAACTTGACATGAGTTACTAATTCGGCTAGCGATCGACTTGATTTACAATTGTAGAGGGGATCTCCTTCCTTGAAAGACTCACATTCAACCCCCTCTTTATTAACTTTAGAATCAAAAAGTGTCACATCAACATAACTCAATTATCTTTATTACATGCTTTTGGGAGACCACTTTGATTGAACCGACATGTTTGAAGAACACTTAACCAATATTCTTGAACTGACATGACTCGATCGACATGCTTGAATCGACCTGTTTTTCACTTTACACAACCGACATGTTTGTAACCAACAACCTTTTCATTTTACATAACTGACAACTAGTCGAGTGGACATCGACCAAGTAAGGGAATCGACCAAACTAATAAGGACTCGACCACTTGTGCTTCACCTCAATGACAAAAGTATCGACCAAAAAAACATTTAAATGCAATTATCTCAACAAAATTTTAGAAATCCAGCAACCACAACTCCTTATTATATAGTTATCACTAGTAAGGATCGACGCCTTCAGAGCTCCACTATCTTGCTTATTTAACATGTCCGTGATTACTTTGTAATTGATGATCCATCGGATGTGTCGGTGGTTGATGTAACCAATAGTTGGCTTGGTCGATGGATGGGCACATGGTGGTATTCAGTGGAATTGACAGTTTGTTGTTGTTCCACTGACTGCAATTATCAACACATCTAGACAGAGATCCCATTAACACAGAGCACTGTCACCCAGTATGACCAGACGATGAAATGACTAGCTTAATCGGCAACATCCAACTCCCAAATCCACCATTCGACAACTGATAGTGTTACCACCTAAGCTATACTTAGTGGTTTTTTATCAAGCGAGCCTAGTGAACCAGACAAGGATAATTGTTTCTAACTTTAGAAGACCTTTGGAAGTACTTCTGGGAAGTGCTTGTTGTACTATATCACATGTTCATACCCCATGGGGGAATTGTAATAAATGTTCTAGCATGATAGTGTATGTAAACGACTCGGTCTCTTAGACTTTATTTGTCAATCCGATCAGCCCAAGGTGTTTTTTCCCTTAGTTATTATTGGTTGTTGAATAAACGACTGATAATTTTTGAGTTTTTCACTCCATACCTCCAAAGTTGGGGTGGTCGGCTTGGAATTTAGGCCTATTGAGGCTATTAGAGTCTATGTGTTAATGTATAAACATGCTAGACATCATGGTCGAGTCATATGAACATGTCTAAGTCCTTCTAGGTTTTTTCAATTTTTCAATTTTTTAGTTTTTTCAGTGTTTTTTTTATTAAAATTTAATTTTTCCAAAACTTAGGCTATTTTTTAATAGTTTAATTGGAAAAATTGATTTTGTAATAAAAGTGGGCTAAATAATCTATTTCAGTCATGTAGGTACTCATTTTCAAGCTAAGAGCACCATGTAAACCCATGGACCCACTATTTCCTAGTTTTGAGTGATTTTCCATCACTCAGGTCAGAAATCCCCAAAAATCAATTATTGATTATTTTAATTAATAAATTGATGAATAATGGAGCAAATCCAGAATCATAGATCAGTGGATTCTCAGCCGATTTGATTGAAATCAGTCAGATCTGAACCAGATTGACTGGATCTGATAGATCCTTGACTGAAGGAGGTGATCAAATCAGATCCAGAGATGATATTCAACATCCTTTATGGGAAATTTCTCCCTCCCTCTCTCCTCCACACGTTTTTGGCTCATCTGGATGAGTTTTGGTGGATGCTTCAGTCAACAGGTTGAGTTGTCAATCAGATCAGCCCCCCGATTGACAGTTGCACTCAGCGAGACTCAGATCTGGCTCAGGTAGACACAAATCAGGCATCGATGGACTCTCCTTCAGCTGATTTGATTTGTCTCCTTGGGATTTGCGCCCCCCCTGGGCTGGATGGGCCTGGTTTTTGTATATATCCAAGCATAAGCCTCCTCTTCCAAGCTAGTTAGAACTAGGATTGAGGTGTTGTTGCTCTTGTACTATATTATTTTTTCATTCTGGAATAAAGAATCTTTGGAGGAAAGATCTATGGTGTAATGCTCTTCATGTGTGGATGTTGATTGTCAAATGCTTATGAGGTATAATCTACTTTATTTATCATTGCTTTGCTGGTTAATCGTTGGCCTTGAAGGAGAGAGCTCCCTCCTGTTAGGGTAGGAGTTTATTCTAGTTTGATTTATGCTCTTACTGCTGCTTGTTCCATATCTATTGGATTTGTATGTATTTTAAGTTTAATTGCATGCTTTCCAATTATCTCTTCCAGCAGCACCTATGTTTTAACCATTTGTTTGTGTAAGGATTTCTAAGTTGCAGGTGATCTTGCTTGTAGAACAGGTTGAGATAGTTTACATCTTCCTCATCTTCAGTATCTTCTAAATGACATAGTCCCTCAGTGTTCCACCAAAGCAGAATCCAAATCCCAACATTCCCAGGCTTCAAACACTCTTTCTCTCTCTTCCTCCTTCAAAATCTAAATTTCTCTTCAAATTGGTTACTTTTAAAGAGTCGTATTGCTTAGATCTATCTCATTAAGAAAATTACATATAGATCTAGTTAGTAATATCCTTTCTTAAGTTTAGATCTTAGTTTCATTTTGCGTATAAACTTGTATTTTAAGAGATCTAGCTGAAATTATCCTCTTTTTGCAAGCATTTTAATGAAAATTTGTAGCTTTCTTTTAAGGTAGTTTCCTTTGCTGTACTTTAAAGTTTCATATTCTGCAATAAAATTGCACATCTTATTGGCTGCCCAAACAGCAAGCCAAGATCCCAAGGAAAGCTTGCTTTCCTTGGTTCCTTTTTGCAAAACTAGATTACCCCAACCTAACAAAATTTTACTTAAGTTTTTTTTCGATAACTGGTGTAGTAACCCAAAACAATTTCAAAGTGTGTTTGGGCAAATTTGATTTTGATTACTCACTGTTTTTTAGCAGTTCCAACAAAAAAGAGAAGGAGACTCTGCCAAATTTCCAACTCTTGGACGAATCAGAGCTTCTTGGAAGCTTCCCCCACCACCTTGTTTAATTCTAGCTTGTTACAAGCTTGTTGCAAGCCTTTGGATCCCAGATAACAAGGACCATAGTGCATCAATTTTAATTTGCTGATATTGTAAATCTATGCTAATAAAAATAAAAGGTCCTTCCAAATAGGCTCTTTCAAGCCTATTCACCATCCCCCTTGGGGGGATTTGCGTCGGTGTCAATTTTGTACTTTTTGTTCATATCTTTTCAAACTAGCATAGCTCTAATCTGCAGGGTAGTATACTTTAATTCATTATCAATTTCATATTCCATTTTTGATATTTCAAAGTAATCTTAATACTTACCCCACGACTTCCCGATTGACCCGAAAGGGGAAAGAGATGCATGGTAGGACTAATTAGAAAACCAGAATTGTGTATCTATGTTTTCCTTTTCATCATTTGTTTCTTCAGCTATTATAAAATTAACCCCTCCTTGATTCCCCGATTGAGATCCACTTGGATCGAAAGAGGTTCCTAGAGGGTTTTCTTTTTAACAAAAACACCCATTTTAAAATTTACTAAAATTGACAAGACTCCGATGTGTATGCTCTACACTTGGCTGCGGTTCATCTAATCAGTCAAGCTGTATCAAAAGCAATTGAGTGACTAGAATAATTAGGACTCACTCTCCCAAATTGAAAAACCATCAGGTGAAAATCCAACACCTAGATCAAACCATTACGGTGGCAAAATACCCAAAGGAAGCGGGAACTTCTGAAAAGTGACCTCGAGGCGCCAATCTCTATCACACCCTAACGGGTGCGTTATGAACAATAGCCCAAGAGACTCCATTCAGCCCACATATTCCTTCCAGGTAGCCGTGAAGGTTTAGTTTTGGACATACTCCAAGTACTCTCGAGTATATCTGGAGTCCACCCCTTCACCTAATTTTAATCAACTCATACCTCACATTAACTTAAAACGTACCAAGAGGCAATTGCAAAACATTCACTCCAAGCACATGCAAGTACATTGATTTTATTTTGACTCCATTCTAAGACATTGGTTATTTTCTTGCTATATATATATATATATTGTGTCTCAACATTGTGCTTTCGTGCGCTCATTTTTGTATCTTGTCATCTATGATTGTTTATGGTTAAATTTCAAACTCCTAAGTAACTCATTCAGTTTAACATCATTGTACTAAGTAATTTAGCCTTAGTAACTTAATAGGGTCTACCCCCTTGGCTTCATTAGGAGTTGATCCTAGACGGAGGAGTTAAGAACAAGGTGACAGCCTTGACTCGAGACTTGCCCCCAAGGACACACCAAGTGGCTTGAAGATTTCTACCACGTGACCCAGGTGTGTGAAAGGAGGCAACAGATTGCACCAAATTCCATGACGTCAAGAGCGTATACAATGATCCTTCAGCATAATAACATCTTCAATAGCGCAGAATTTGTTTTTATACATCGACCAAATTGAAGATGCCGACCATTCAACATGAAACCGACATGCTTGTAAATGTTCATCTGGCATGCTTTTCTTTTCGATAGAAACTCAAATAACATAAATGCGTTGAACCAGTCGATGGCTTGGTGGATGGTCGACGAATTCATACGACAGTAGTCGGTGGTCTCCATTAGTCGGTAGTCTTCTCAGTCGGTATATGCTGTTGGGTTTAACTGTGGATGAAATGTATTATATTAACTGCTGCTCCCGCGTCCCATAGTGTCGGTGGTCGAGAAGATCTCCGTAGTTAGGCTTCCAAACATTTTTCAATGTGAGTATCGACTGAGTCAAACATGCAATGGTCCTTTGCTGCATTATCAGCTATTGGAGGAGTTTGTATGTCAATCATATTTCAGCTTGCTTCCTTAGTTGATGACAGCCAACAAACGCTAGTCGGCTTTCAACTCTACAAACGCAGCTTGCTCTGGTCGACAACATAGTTGATTAAAGACATGCCAACATGAGATCGACAGCTTCTTGGGCAATTCTTATATTCGACATCTTCAAACTTGGTCAAAATGTGAATGCAAGTATTGGTCACTCCAATTGATTACTGATGGTATCATATATTCTTTCTTGTAGGTTCGTCGAGATCATGCGACGAGCAACTCTATCTCCTTCCTCTGGCATGCATCATCAGCAAATCTATCTCGTATGGCAGGACCGTTACATTTTTTGGGTGGGCACTATCTTTTGCTTCATGGGGAACTTCTATTTCATGGGATTCTATCTTTGTGTGTGTCACCCAACAATTGATTCGTTGTTTGATTAGCTAGATGTTTGTGCTTTTCTCGCCCCACCCCACTAATGGATTCTTTTTGCTGCTTTCATGTCAACGTAATGCGCTATGCAGCTGTGCTAGGAAATATTCAATCTCTCCTTGGGCATTAATTTCTCATCGTGATCATACTTCCTTCAGTGGTCAGCATTCTTCTAGTCACGTCGCCAACTAGAATATTGGACTATTATCTTTACAACAACATCACGCAACATCATCATTTCTGAGCATTTCTTGCAGGGTTATTTTACTTGTAGGTTTTTGGTTTTAGTTGGTCTTCAACAACGCATCAGCAACTGAGCAATGTTAGCATTTCTTTTATTCTTGCAGGGATTCTTCCTCCTCACAATCTTTTGCAAGTTTGATCCAGCTTCCATGTGCTGCTGCTGTCACCCAGAACGCATGAAAGAGGCAATGATGCCATTGTTGCATTTAATCAATTAGAAGTATTATTCAAACATTAACCATTGAAGAAAGAGCACATATTAGGTCAAGCGCTTAACCACTATATTCATTCAATAGATGGTATTCTTATACATGAGAGAGAGGTTGGAGCGATTGCACCTGCTCCAACCGTTCACTTGTTAAGGCTATCTAATTATAACATTTAATACATATAACATATGATGACTTTAGGAAAGGCCTATCAGCCCCTTCAACAACACTTATCAGTCCTCATACAAACTACAATATCAAATCTGGGTAGAATTTTGAGTCATAGGCACAATAAAAACACATTTTCTAGCACTTTTTGAGCATTTATGGGTAATTTTGGGCATGTTGGATCCACTTAAAAAGCATTAACGTCGAATTTGAGCATGTATAAGGGTCAAAACATCCATAAAACAGTGATATACAACAACAAAAACAAACTTTGACAAGTTCTGGGTGGTTTTTGAAGCATGTACAACAGTCTTAAGGAGCTTCCGGGAATGCATTTGACTGGAATAAGCAATAAACCAACAGTTTTGAGTCAATGTTCAACCCTAAGAAGTCATGATTCTGATTTAATAAGCATGAAGTCACAATGTATCCAACCTATACAAATGCACATCCATTATAGTCATGTGTTGTCCGCTGATTGCACACCAGCAGCAGAAATCTTCTGAAAGTTGTCTCCTCACTTGAGAAAGTGGGAGAGGTGTGACATTGGGGTCAAGCACAGAGCTAGGTACTGTCACCTACTCCTAGCTCCTCCGTTTAGGCTAACTCCTAACGAAGCCAAGGGGGGTAGTCCCTAACAAAGAGTTTTCTATGGCTCAATGTTTAGATTAATTTTTAGATGTTTCATATGCAGATGGGTGTTGTTTAGGAGTTATTGTGATTTAAGATGATTAATGTGATGAATTTAACACAAGACAAATCAATCCACGTTGCTATCACCGGAATTGAAAGATAGACAAATATTTGAGAGCTTCAAGAAATAGACAAAGCATTCACAGATATGATTTATAATCAAACATTCGATGGACAAATGGCCCAGATTATCAACAATGCTAAAAGATGGGACCAGTGCCTATGGAGTCAACTTATCAGAGATGCTTTGAGTGTAAATATGTGAATCCCAAAAGATGCCAGTGAATGTTAGGTTTAGCAAGTGCTCTTGGTAAGTTTTAAGAGTTTTTTGTTTGTGATCTTCACTTATGGTGGTTGGATGTCCTAACCGGTAATACCTTCAGTGGCTTCGTTCGAAGACATGATGGACCTGTCTGGGGTCAAAGGTAAGTGTTGAATAACTTAACTACTAGTGCCCAGATTGGGTAGCCTGGTGCCCACACTTGGAATTTTCCCACATGCCTCGGTATTTATCGAACAACACCGGTGCGTTGTTTATGGGGAAAAGTTTTAGTTAAGTTCCTCTTGTGGGGTTTAAAGATCCAATGTCATTTCTGGGCATTCCGATCGAAGATCGGTCAGAGAATACTCCGACAAGGAGGGAAGGGGGTTCATTAATTAAAGGGATGTGAGTTGTGAATTTTATTAAGTTAATTAATTAAAACTCTCCGACAGAGAGCGCTCTTGACCTCATCTTATGACAATGGTTCAAGAGACTTAGCTAATCTATATGCTTGATGCAAGGATATGCAATGGGAATGCTCTCCAATAGAGAGTGCTCATGACTTGGATTACGGAAATTTCAAGAGACTTTCAAGATTAATTGATTACCTTATTAAACAATGAAAAGAAAACTCTCCGATAGAGAGAACTCTTGATCTATAAAGTGAGATTCAAGAGATTTCTACTTTAAACAGTTGAATTACTTATGAAAGATACAAAAAATTAAAAGATGAAGTAATCAACCTAGTTAATGAAACAAAATGGGCTAATCTAACAATTAGTATCTACTTTGCAAAAAAATGAAACTACTCTAAGTACTCGAAATAAATCTAAGCTAAGAACAAAAAACACTCTTCCCCAAATGGAGAAGAAAAACCAAATATGGGAGGCCCTATCCGACTTAGCCTTGTTTTATTAATGAAGTACAAATGCCTTTGGAACTTAATCCTTGTCAGGACTTTGAGAAGTAACTTAAGTAAAAATGAAAAACTCTTATGAGTTTGTACAAAGGAGAATGACTTCTTTTTTGGCTTTGGATCCTTGTATTTGGATCTAGTTCTGCTTGCTCTTTCTTGTTTGGTTTTGCTTTTGGTTCACCTATGGATAAGAGATCTTTTTTTTATGTAAAATGCACGATTTTTAGCGAAACGACCTTGAAAATAGAGATCCACTTATAGCAATCAAAGTAACCAGTAGAATTTTTTGAAGTTTGTTTGAAGAAGGCAAGAAAGATCCGGAACCGCTTGCAACCCTGCAAACAAAAATATTAATAATGGAACACTTGTATGGTGAAGGTATTAGATGCCAAAAGCTCCTGCTAGTTGCAATCCCTAAAGACACAAACACTCAATGCAAATTTGATTAGAAGCCTAAGTACTAGATTGTTAGTCTTCAATAAACATAATAATCAAATTGCAATACAAGGGTAGGGTGAAAGAGATATTACTTCACATAAGATGAAGACACAATGCCAAAAGCCCATCAAGTGACGTCCAAAGTCTCAATATTTTATTAACAAAAGAAGTTTACAAAATCCAATAGAGTTTCTATGCCAAACCCTCCTCTCCAATAGAGCTGAAAGAGCCTCTATTTTACAAATGAGAGTGCTAAAACCCTAAAACCAAAAAACCAACCCTAACCAGCTTATCCACCTAACAAAGAGCTCAGACGTAAATTGGAGAACCGGGAGTGAGGGGAGGCCTCTGCCGAGGCAAGGCGCCCCCACTCCAAACTTGTGCAGTGAAAACACACCAAGGATGAGGCCACACATGTGATGTAGGTAAGATCATCCTTAGGTCTGGCTGGAGCCTCCATTAGGCTTGGGAAGCCCACTGATGGTGCAAGCTTTAGTCTTCACCTCGATCAAATCACCGGACCAATGAGTGCTCACCATCTCATCTTTAGCTGGAGATGACATGTTTGTTAACTGATAATAAATTAATTGCTCTCTTAATGATGACTGAAGCTGAGTTATGATAACTCCAATCATCATAAGTGCTCCATGAGATGTCATTTAGCCTTTTATTTTACTGAATTTGGATTAATTTGGAGAGTTTTAGTTTTCTCCAAAATAATCATTTTTTTAAATAAAAATCATTTTTTAATAAAAATCATTTTTTTACTAAAAATCATGTTTTTACTCAGAACTGACTTTTTTGAGTAAAAAGGCATTATGTGTCCGATTGCTGATCTAAAAGTTGGCTCTGACTAGCTGGCTGATCAAGAATGATTTTTGGTTTAAGTTTAGAGCCTTTGATCACTGAATTCTGAGTCTGAATCACGAACGGATTTTTTCCATTTAATTTATGGAAAAATTAACCCAAAAAACTTAGGAAAAGTAATTAAAAATTTTATAAAAAAAAATTTCATTGTTCGAAAAAAAAATTTCGATTTTTTTTTTATGTGTCCAGATGACTTAGGACATGACCATGATTTATCTAAATAATGTCTAGTAGGCTTATAACACTCAGTTGGCCTCTAATAACCCACTAAGGCCCAGATTTCAACATCGGGCATTCCAACTTTGGAGGAAGCGAGAGAAAACCTCGTCAATTATACTCGGCTGAAGGCAGTGCATAATTGTCAAGAGAAAAAAACTCCTTGAAATACCCTATTTGGGATTCTACATCTCAGGAGACCGAACCACTCAAAAATATCCTACTAGCACCTTTTATTACAAACCCCGCGGGGCCATGGTCAAAATTATTCAAATAAAAAGGTGACTAGCCAATATTGGCTAGACAAATAGACGGATTGACTGATACACTGGAATCAGACTTTGAACAAGTCTGTCAATCAGCGGCTCCTCAGGTAACCCAACTTATGGTACAAAAAGTTGGATAACATCTAGCTCAAACTGGGGATGTGTGCTCGATCTAGTCTCTTATGCAAGGAGAGCATACGAGAACCCCAGAATCTCTGGTTTCCATATCCTGTAAAAACATCTCAACTTGACAAGAAAACCTTAGTAGCACAAGTTTTATGAAAAAGAGTCAATGATCCAAAAGTTGCTTTATTCAAAGAAAAAACTTTACTGAAAAATTTATTTATTTCTAAGTACATAAAGAAAATGCCAAAGTAAACGCTCACTTTAAGGAGCCTATTTTCCTACTCTAAGCCGCTGATACACAAAAGGTTAGGTGTAATCATAAATCCAATGTAACCACCTAAGCATTTTATTAATGTAAAAAGGTTTTTCCTTGTCTTTGGTTACCAGCCAAAGTAAGGACACAATTTCCAGAAAATGCAAACCTGCATGATGATCCAAAATGGGCGGGCTGGATGGGGAATCATAGGCATGAATAATGTCGTCAAACTTCTTCCCAAACTGGCAGGTGATCGTCCAGGTTGTTTCTACCCATGACTGGATAATGCTGATATACAAATCGAGATGATGCGACAGGTCGACTACTCCATCATGCTGATCATCAAGGCTTATCAAATAATAACTCGTTGTATAAGCCCCAAGCTGCTCCAAAACATAAGGAGCATCTATATGTGAAGACAATGGTTGAGAAAAAACTTCAACTAGTTGTATCCCATCTGACTCTTCACCGCACTGCTTCTCCAAGTCCTTATTACAGATACTAAGATACAATTCTGACTGATCATAGGAAAACTCCAATTGCTCTTCTTTATAAGTCTTAGAATAACAACTCCCCGTGCTGGGCACATCATAGATGAGAGTCTCAAAAATATTTTCAAAAGCATCATAGGTTGGATTTTCAATAAAAGTCTAATAGTCATCATCACCATCTATGTCGGATATGAGAGATGCCTCATCACTGGTGTCAAGTCCCTGGCTACACTCCTCATTCTGCTCAAAACAATCTTCTTCAAAAAGTTGGGTTTCAAAGATATCACATGGGACCCAACTTTCCAAATATTTGTCATCCGGTGGAGAGCATGGAGGACTCTCATCACATGAAACTTCTAAGATTGGATTTTCAATTAAATTCTCGTAGTTGTCATCCATATCAGAAGAAAGGGGTTCTTCCTCACTTGTATCAAATTCCTGGCTATATCCCTCCTCATGATCATAGTCATCTTCTTCAGAAAAAGGTCACAAGGTAGTAAACCTTCCAAACTATCATCATTATGCTCATTAGTAGGATTAGTGCTAAAGTTTTCAGTGAGGTTATCCAATTGTTGACTAAAATCTTCGACTTGACACCGGGTTTCTGTGGTGACAAGATGGAGCTGTCCAACTGCGTTAATGTACTCAGGCTCTCTTGAATATTGTTTTGCCTCTCTCCAAATTTCTCCAGAAATATCATGCATGTCATCTACATAGTTTATGTACTTAGTCTCTCTTGATGATGCTTTAGGACCACAACCCTCTGGAAAACCATGCTCCTGAATATAGCATGCATAATAGCAAGAAGATTCTTCATGAAGGTCTTCACATGCCCTACAAAATGGCGTGTAAGTTTCAACCACATTAGTGGCCTCTAGCTGATGAGGAGGCATCTCCTCATGGTTGGGGTTCTTTCTCTACCATGTTGGTTTTGCAAGGAAATCTCTAGGAGGTGGCGGAGGTTGAGTTGTTTCCATTGTAATCACCCTATTTTGAATCTCCTTCAATTGTACTAAGTGTTTATGTTCTGCTTCCTCCATATTTTTCTTCATCTCCCTTTTCATTTCAATCATTTGTTTTTCGTAGGCATCCTTCATAGCTGCTAAAGTATCCTTGTCTTTAGGTTCACTAATTTTCAAAGGAGTTGAAGACCTTGAATAACCCTGGACGTTAGATTCACCAGATGACTGCATATTCTTATCAATTTTAATGGCCAAATTATGAGCCTGAAGTAATGTGGTCAACTCCTTGTCTCTAATCTGGTACTGGATCTTGCCACTTAATGCTTCAATGTAATAATCCAAAATGGAAGCTATAGGAGGAGCATAAGTAGCAGGGATGGAATTTGATAACTCTGTGAACCTATCGTTGAATTCATCCATGGTTTCCGTATCAGACTTCTTTATGCTGGTCAAAGCTGCTATTAGATGTCTAGGCTCCTTTCTGTTGCCAAACTTTCCAAGGAAAGTAGCCTTGAAGTCTGCTAAGGTGGTGAAAGAATTGTCCAGCAAATTATCATACTAGTTGCCAGCCTTTCAATCCAAAGACAAGGAAAACAAGGTCATGTAAACATCTTCATGCCTATCAGTACCCGTGACATGGGCACCATAGTGTCTGGTGAAATTCTTGATATGCTGCTCAGCAGAGAGGGAGGCATCAGTGCCATTATATGTCGTAAGATTATCGATATCCTTGTCAGGGATATCATGAGGATGACCTGCTATCTAAGCAAAGTTAAGTTGAGTAAAAAACTCACCCATTGGATTAAGGAAACTGTTATTATTTTGCAAATTTTCTAAGTAATCTGGAAATAAAAGATGGATGTCTGAAACAGACTCAGATCCAAGTTTTGCAAGGATCCTGCGAGAATATAGTTTGTTTAATCTCCTCCTTAAGACCTTTTCGGGGTTAGGGATGAAATCGACCAAACCTACAGAGTTTCTTCTAGTAGAATACCTTGAGGTGTTAATTGACAATGGAGTCACCAGGTGGACTTAAGTCTAATTTCAGAGAGTGATTGGACTAAAAAATATACCAAAAAGGATAAAAGGTAAAAAACTAAAAGAAACAAAGGTCGTCCAGGAAAAAAAATATTTGTCCCCAGCAACGACGCCAAAAGATGTTGTCCACCGATTGCACACCAGCAGCAGAAATCTTCTGAAAGCTGTCTCCTCAATTGAGAAAGTGGGAGAGGTGTGACCTTGCGGTCAAGCATAGAGCTAGGTACTGTCACCTACTCCTAGCTCCTCTGTTTAGGCTAACTCCTAACGAAGCCAAGGGGGGTAGTCCCTAACAAAGAGTTTTATATGGCTCAATGTTTAAGTTAATTTTTAGATGTTTCGAATGCGGATGGGTGTTGTTTAGGATTTATTGTGATTTAAGATGATTAATGTGATGAATTTAACACAAGACAAAGCAATCGACGTTGCTATCACCGTAATTGAAAGATAGACAAATATTTGAGAGCTTCACGAAATAGACAAAGCATTCACAGATATGATTTATAATCAAACATTTGATGGACAAATGGCCAAGCTTATCAACAATGCTAAAAGATGGGACCAGTGCCTATAGATTCAACTTATCATAGATGCTTTGAGTGTAAATATGTGAATCCCAAAAATGCCAGTGAATGTTAGGTTTTGCAAGTGCTCTTGGTAAGTTTTAAGAGTTTTTGTTTGTGATCTTCACTTATTGTGGCTGGATGTCCTAACCGATAATACCTTCAATGCCTCTGGTCGAAGACATGATGGACCTGTCTGGGGTCAAAGGTAAGTGTTCAATAACTTAACTACCAGTGCCCAGATTGGGTAGCCTGGTGCCCACACTTGGAATTTTCCCACATGCCTCGGTATTTATCGAACAACAACGGTGCGTTGGTTATGGGGAAAAGTTTTAGTTAAGTTCCTCTTGTGGGGTTTAAAGATCCAATGTCGTTTCTGGGCATTCTGATCGAAGATCGGTCAGAGCATACTCCGACAAGGAGGGAAGGGGGTTAATTAATTAAAGGGATGTGAGTTGCGAATTTTATTAAGTTAATTAATTAAAACTCTCCGACAGAGGGTGATCTTGACCTCGTCTTATGACAGTGGTTCAAGAGACATAGCTAATCTATATGCTTGATGCAAGGATATGCAGTGGGAATACTCTCCGATAGAGAGTGCTCTTGACTTGGATTACGACAAGTTCAAGAGACTTTCAAGATTAATTGATTAACTTATTAAACAATGAAAAGACAACTATCCGATAGAGAGCACTCTTGATCTACAAAGTAAGATTCAAGAGATTTCTACTTTAAACAGTTAAATTACTTATGAAAGATACAAAAAATTAAAAGATGAAGTAATCAACCTAGTTAATGAAACAAAATGGGCTAATCTAACAATTAGTATCTACTTTGCAAAAAAAATGAAACTACTCTAAGTACTCGAAATAAATCTAAGCTCAGAACAAAAAACACTCTTCCCTAAATGGGGAAGAAAAAACAAGTATGGGAGGCGCTATCCCACTTAGCCTTGTTTTATTAATGAAGTACAAATGCCTTTGGAACTTAATCCTTGTCAGGACTTTGAGAAGTAACTTAAGTAAAAATGAAAAACTCTTATGAGTTTGTACAAAGGAGAATGACTTCTTTTTGGCTTTGGATCCTTGTCTTTGGATCTAGTTCTGCTTGCTCTTTCTTGTTTATTTTTGTTTTTGGTTCACCTGTGGATAAGAGCTCATTTTTTATGTAAAATGCACGATTTTTAGTGAAACGACCTTGAAAATAGAGATCCACTTGTAGCAATCAAAGTAACCAGTATAATTTTTTAAATTTTGTTTGGAGAAGGCAAGAAAGATTCGGAACCGCTTGCAACCCTGCAAACAAAAATATTAATAATGGAACACTTGTATGGTGAAGGTATTAGATGCTGAAAGCTCCTACTAGATGCAATTTCTGCAAACCAATATAATTTTTTAAAGTTTGTTTGGAGAAGGCAAGAAATATTCGGAACCGCTTGCAACCCTGCAAACAAAAATATTAATAATGGAACACTTGTATGGTGAAGGTATTAGATGCTGAAAGCTCTTGCTAGATGCAATCCCTGAAGACACAAACACTCAATGTAGATTTGATTAGAAGCCTAAGTACTAGATTGTTAGTCTTCAATAAACATAATAATCAAATTGCAATACAAGGGTAGGGTGAAAAAGATATTACTTCACATAGGATGAAGACACAATGCCAAAAGCCCATCAAGTGACCTCCAAAGTCTCAATATTTTATTAAAAAAAGAAGCTTACAAAACCCAACAGAGTTTCTATGCCAAACTCTCATCTCTAATAGAGCTGAAAGAGCCTCTATTGAACAAATGAGAGTGCTAAAACCTTAAAACCAAAAAACCAACTCTAACCAACTTAGCCACCTAACAAAGAGCTCAGACCTAAACCGGAGAACCGAGGGTTGCCAGGGGAGGCCTCCACCCAGGAAAGGTGCCCCCACTCCAAACCTGTGCACTGAAAACAAGCCAAGCATGAGGCCACACGTGTGATGTAGGTAAGCTCATCCTTAGGTATGGCTAGAGCCTCCGTTAGGTTTGGGAAGCCCACTGATGGTGCAAGCTTTAGTCTTCACCTCGATCAAATCACTGGACCAATGAGTGCTCACCATCTCATCTTTAGATGGAGATGGCATGTTTGCTAACTGATAATAAATTAATTTCTCTCTTAATGATGACTGAAGCTGAGTTATGATAACTCCAATCATCATAAGTGCTCCATGAGATGTCATTTAGATTTTTATTTTACTGATTTTGGATTAATTTGGAGAGTTTTAGTTTTCTCCAAAATAATCATTTTTTTGAATAAAAATCATTTTTTAATAAAAATCATTTTTTACTAAAAATCATGTTTTTACTCAAAACTGACTTTTTTGAGTAAAAAGGCATTATATGTCCGATTGCTGATATGAAAGTTGGCTCTGACTAGCTGCCTAATCAAGAATAATTTTTGGCTTAAGGTTAGAGCCTTTGATCACTGAATTCTGAGTCCGAATCACGAACGGGTTTTTTCCATTTAATTTATGGAAAAATTAACTCAAAAAACTTAGGAAAAGTAATTAAAAATTTAAAAATTTAAAAGAAATTATTTTTCACTGTTCAAAAAAGATTTTTTCAAATTTTTTTTATGTGTCCAGATGACTTAGGACATGACCATGATCTATCTAAATAATGTCTAGTAGGCTTATAACACTCAGTTGGGCTCTAATAACCCACCAAGGCCCAGAATTCAACATCGGGCATTCCAACTTTGGAGGAAGCGGGAGAAAACCTCGTCAATTATACTCAGCTGAAGGCAGAGCATAATTGTCAGGGGAAAACAACTCCCTAGAATACCCTATTTGAGATTCTACATCTCAGGAGACCGAACCACTCAAAAATATCCTACTAGCACATTTTATTACAAACCCCGCGGGGCCATAGTCAAAATTATTCAAATAAAAAGGTGACTAGCCAATATTGGCTAGACAAGCAGATGGATCGAGTGATACACTAGAATCAGACTTTGAACAAGTCTGTCAACCGGCGGCTCCTTAGGTAACCCAACTTATGGTACAAAAAGTTGGATAGCAGTCATGCATAGCTTGCAATGTACGAAGATGTCAGTTAATCATATACAAATAAACATATTATAAGCAATACAAGGAATTAAAGGAAGTTCAATAATTGCACTACTGTTTTGAGTTGCATTTGAATATGGAAACTACGACATTCCCATTGACACCGAGAAGACAAACTAATTCATTATTGTGGACATCTCACATTATCATTTGCAATGATGAAATGACTAAGGAGAAAGAAAATGTATTTAGATGTTGGGGCAGACCTCTCTTATCCTCAGACTTCAACCTCTTAGCGTTAGGTTAGTTCCATGAGACTCAACTAGACCAACATACAGGTTAAAGGAGAGAACGTTGAACTAGAAAAGACCCTAAAAAGGATCATCCCATACAAGTAAACATGCAAGTCAAGTAACCATTATGAACCAAGTGTCATGAACCATGCTAGACTAAACATGCAAGTCAAGTAAACATGTAAGGCTAAGTAAACATGCAAGGCTAAACATCACATATAAGTAAATATGCAAGTTTAAACATGCAAGGATAAATATTAATTAGTTCATTTTCCAGCTGAGTAGCTGATTCAACTGGAGTGTTCATTGGCTCTGCCATTCATAGAAAAATATTAATTAGTAAACGTAATCAATTATGTATTTAAAATCATATTGAATACATCTGTTTTATAGCAAACATACCTAAATGGATAGGAATCTCACCACCATCGCATGGTATTGGTTCGATACCACTACCCTCGCTGCTTTTGTAGGTGTCGCCCTGAAAAGAAAAAAAGACATTCATTTTTCGATGTAATCATTCATGGGTAGATTACACAAGTTCATTATAATGATGCCCTTATTGATTTTATTTACCTATGAGTGAATAAATGGGGAAACTAGGGTTTGCCCCAAGCTTTTTCGATGTTCCAGCACATGCTGAAAATTGAACTTAAAGCCGAGCTTCAGGTCTTCATCAATGGCTTTTTCTTGAAAAACATTTCCCTACAATGCATAACACCTATGTCACAGGGTTCGCTGAACCTAAACCTCCAGGTTCGGAATTTGGCGAACCTAAAAAAAATTGCAATGTCCGTTCAGGTTCGACGAACCTTATAACAAACCTCAAGGCAAACCCTAAAACGAACCTCATGCCAAACATGTCGAACCTAAAAACGAACCTCATTTCGAACCTCATTTCGAACCTGTCGAACCTCATGCTTATTATATTTTAAATTTTATGAATTTACAAATTACAACTTACAAGTATTTGAAAATTGCCATAATAGTTATCATGATTAAGCTAATCCTTGATCTTTAAAGGTTCATTATTGTTTATTTTGAAATGATTTATGCTATAATTCATGATATAGGGTCTAGACTACAGTCTACAGCAATACTAATTTCTAAATAGTGTGTGTGTGTGTATATATATATATATTGAAAAATGTATATAGACGAACCTATGCCAAACCCCATCCGAAAATTCAAACCCGAATCGAACCTGAAGCTCGTTGAACCCGAACACGAACCCGAACCATGTGACATAGAATAACACCATGTAAAGTGCTCGTGATAAATCAATTAATTGTTAAATACAGTTAGAAAAAACAATTAATTGTTGACTACAAATAATAATCAAAAGATTCTTACAATTCGTGCCCTTAGCTTGTGATATCCACCCTGGCCCAGTTTGTGTTGCCCATGTTTTCCCAATCATGCATTTGTTGCTTTAGATGTGTCAGAGAGCCTATGAAAGGTTGCAAATAGGTTAGATATTGCAACTTGAATATATTTAAAATTTAAAAAAATATATGATACGTGCCATACCTTCTTGAACCGATTGGCTTAAGTCTTTCCTTGTTTTCTCAATCCCTTCTCCTTTGCATCCTCGATGAGGGCCTTCCACTCCTTCTCTGGAACCATAGGAGGACGTTCATACTTGTGGTTATTTTTCAAATTGTCCTTATAATATTCCCTGACATATTTCAAATTTAACCCAGCTGCTACGGTGACAATTTTTTTGTTGAAGGTTTCACCAAACAAGTTGACCGTGTGGTTCATCAAATCATCTTTGAATTTTTCATTTTTGGCATTCTAACTTGTACGAATGGTGGGCCCAAAAATATCCAATGTCTTTTCATGCAGGTTCTTATAAAAGACATTATTTCATGAATAAAATAATGGCTTTGAATTACATGAATAAAAAACACATAATACATTAAATAATACCTGCAATCTTCGGTATCTTGATTAGAATACAATCAACGTCCACCAAGAAGCTAACGGGAAATGATCCCTTGCTAACCACATGCATGTAGCTAGAATAACAACTATCACCATCGATGCCACCGTCCTCTCTATCATCATGTGGAGTAGCGGTGTTTGAAGGGCCATCTTCACCTCCAACATCCGTTGAGGGCGTGGAATCTAAAGTGCATTGTTTTGTAGGAGAGGAAAATAGTACTGTTGGTACATTAGATTTATGAAGTGTTGAAGCATCACTACTAACTATACTGTCTTGTTCATCCTGTACTTGCTCCCCTATTTTTGGCACCAAATAAATCTATAGAATAAAACTTCAATTGATTAGAAGATATAAAAAAAGAAATAAAATAACTTAAATGAATATATGTAGTTTATAAAAACTTTCAAAGATGCCCCTTACCACGTATCTTATTATCTTTTCATTCAATTCATCAATTTGTGCTTGTATTTCTTTAGTCACTGGATAGATTAAAATCAGATCAAGAAGGTATTGATTGCATTTTTTCAAAGCCCGTTTCACTATATCCTTTGGGTTGGTTGAATAATATATATCTATGTCATTGACCACATCATCACCTTAATGTGGTGTGCTCTAGGAACGTCAATAAAAAAATGAGCATAAAAAATATATAATGCATATAATAACAAAAAAAGTACTATAATCATGTTTAGGTACTATTACGCTATCATTTACCTTATGCGACGGCATTGCTGCCTTCCCACGGTCACCCTGCCACAATACAATAAGAAAGACATATTCATATCGATGACTAAAAATTGAACCATGTATAATAAACTTGATTAATATAAAAAAACTTTAATGCTACTATGAGAGTCAACTTTACCTGTCCAGAAGCTCTAGGTGAGCTCATAGTACCGGCCTCCTGCCACAATACAATAAGAATGATATCATATTGAAATATCGAGCTCAATAGCAAAAAAAATGTCAAATGTTAACATATGTAATATAATCATGAAATGTGATTACTATTACATTGATGTAATTAGGTACTATTAAACTAACATTTACCTCATCTGTCACCATTGGTGACTTTCCACGGCTAGCTTGTGGCATATGGCCACGATCACCCTGCCATAATATAAGAATTAAGACATTAAAAATGAAAATTACATATATAACAATGTCTCTTAAACATGATTAATGAAAAGCATGACATATAATTAACCATGTGTATATTATAAAAAGCATGACATAAATAAACTTGATGCAAGAGAAAAATATCAAGTCATCAATCAAAGGTTGAGTTAAAAGTTGTATAAAAAACTTACCCCCATAATAGCAACCCCCACATCTGTTCGATTCAAACCGTAATCGATTAACAACTCTTCACTTGCAACTATTGTTTTTGTTACACATACGAATACACGATTTCCTTCATGCCCCTCAAATAGGCAATTGGGTAGCTTATGTTTTGACCTTGGTCATGTGCTATTTATAAACCCTGCGATATTTCCTGAAGCTTTTGGCCTTCCATCAATATACACAGTTTCTCCTTTATTCAGATTGTTGTCCAGTAGTTGAAAATAATTTGCTGCAAGTCCGTATGTCCGCATACTTCACGTATATCGGAACAACAACAACCATTCATTGTATTTGTAGCATGGACCGACATACTCCATCAATTCAGTTTCAGTGCCATATGACACCTTTATGCCATCCATGGAAAATAGCCCCGGTCCATGTAAAGAGGATGGAGCAATGCGATAATTCCTCCCATTGAGGAAGAAATCTGTGTCAACTTGGGGTAGCTCCTTGGGTAGCCATCATTTAATAAGATGTTTGTACCTCAGGGGAAACTCAATGTCATCTATGCACTCGTTACCATAACCAAATGATCCTCCTTGAGAAACAAAAAGTTCCATGCGTCTACGGAATTTTCTCCTTACCTTTTCACCTCTAGTTGATCTTGACCTATTAGATCTTGTATTAGACATCTCGCTTTCAACCTCGTCTGGTCTATCTTTCTCACTTGAGGAAGAAATATCCAACAAGTACCTATTTGGTGGTACCTACAATCATTAAAATTGGGTATTATTTATTGCATACAAACATTATTTAGTTGGTACTAGTACATATAAATTCTCATGCTTGGTACCAGTTGGTGTTGGAAGGGTGGAATTTCCTTGTGCAAACAATAGGGGTTACCCCTGGTGAAAAGTATTCATTAGACATGACACAGTTTAGAATAGGGAACCCATCTGAATCTTGTGCCGATAGCCATTATGGTTTTGAGGTTTTATCAGTTGCATCTGGATCCATTGTTTAGGGTTGAATTGAATGGAATTCTTCATGTTTAGGGTTCAATTGAATGGATCCATCATTTAGGGTTACAACCAAACGTTGAGAGGTATATGAGAGATAACAATAGATAAACAATAGGGAAATTAGGGTTTGTAGGTTTTGCAAAAATGAATAATGCAGTTCTGAGCTTGCAGATCTAAGGTGCAAGAATATGCCTGAAATGAGGAAACATAGAGGATATAAAAAGGAAGTGTAGACCTAAAAATGTCATGGAATAATTGTTTTGTTTATACTACAATCTCCATTCCACACCCTAGCTAGCCTATGGAACCACTAAGGTGAATAAGGATGTATAGAATTATCAGGACAATTTCTATAACTGAAAGGAAATGGTAGGATTTACTAAGTATACCACTATTGAAATTTTATGTTGGATCAATTGTTTGAAAACCACAATACTTACTTATGCAACACAAGGAGAAAACATTCCTTCTCTGGTGATCAATCCCTCATAATTCCATCCCTCTAGTGCTATTCATTTTGGCATATATATGTCTAGACTACTATCCATTAATTTCCAAAAAAGTTTTCCTTAGTATGACAGTCTCTTCTTCAAAGTTAAATTCTCATTTTCTCTTCTCTACACATCTCCAAAACTAACTCCCTTCACAAATTCTAATTTCCCCTTCTTTGCATGCATCAAGGTTGGCTCCTCTCCTTGAATGTGAGTCGCTTGGGGGGATGAGCCAAACAATTGTCCCTCAAAAGATTGTTTGTCTCCAATAAAGTGGATGAGGTGTTCATTTAGGAAACTTTGGTAGTAAGGGACATTGTCATTTTGACTCTTAAGAATTTGTTTACTAATTGGGAGTTTGTTTTATTGGAGGCTAATGGGTTCTCAAGAGGTTTGGTGATTGGGTGGACCTCTTCTATCTCTCTTTCCAATTCATTTGTAGTATTTTCAGGCCTACGCATGATTTTTCATGGTCACGGATTAGGTAAATAGTTACATATTCTTAATTTTTATGGCCCATATGGGGGTTGAGAAGAATTTTGGAAATCACTGTTGGCCTATGACTAGATGAATTTTTATTGAGGAAAAACCAATTATTTATGCATTGTTATGACTCTTGGATTTTAGCTTCCAAGGGCATATGTGGCGGTTCTTCACTTTAATAACCAAAGAAAAAATTTACAAAATTTACATAATGAACCATAATCCCATGGGACTAGGTTTCCAGCTAATGCATAATACATTGACCATCAAGATTGCATAATTATTGCTCCAAGCAAACTCCCAAAAATGAAATACTAAGAAGTAGTAAGAACTCACCTTCCGCCATACACAATTTATGACAATCTAAAAAGTCAATTCAAAGAATCAATGAAAATTCACATTGCATGATTCATCAATTGAACATGATAACAACATCAAGATTGCAAAATTATTGTTCAAAGCAAACTCCCTTAGAAACATCTCAAAAAAATGAATTTACAAGAAGGAATGGCTAGAATACAACAACGACCTTAGTGCAACAATGAGAAAGATACGGCCAAGCACTACAAGAATTAAAGCAATAGCAGAAATTTTAAGCAAATTTCAACAATTGTAAACTAGCTTGTAAGGGTAGGAAATTTATTGTCTCCAGATGGTTGTTCTAGAGGGATGGTTTTTACATGCTTTAATGATTGATGTTGTAACTCAACATGTGCCTTTCAACCACTGAAATCTTTTAAGTCCATGTTTGATCCACAATTTTTATTAGTGTATATAAAGTTGGCTAGTAGTGTTACAAGGATATGCTAAAAGTGAGCTAACTAAGTTACATCCCGATGCAGGAGCATCCTTCTCTCCATCCAAATTCAAGTTCAAAGTATGATTAGGCCTAGAAGGGGTCTTAAATTCTGAATTTATGGTCTTCGAACTATCACTTTGTAAATAAATGTAAAGTATGTGATTCTAGATGATGGTGAGTCATTTAGATGAGTTACTAGGTGAATGATGTGTCATGTAAGTAAGCCATGTCAAATGGAGCGATTCATTGAGATAGGATTGAAAGTTACTTAAAATAGATAACAGTTGATGAATTGTAGGATATTGTTGAGTGTTTATTGCATCTGAACCAGAATTGGGTTCATAGTTCTGTTTGTATATATATATGTAAGCCTACGAGGCATAGAGATGGTAGACAGGATAGACAGGGCACAGAGATAGAGGAAAGAAGCATACTTAGAGAGGTCAATAAGGCCTGTAGGAGACAGAGGAAGGGCCAATTAAATTTGTATTAGGCCTAAGGGTATTAGAACACAGGTTCTCGATATTAGCTTGTATGTATACTTTCTACGTATGAATGCAAAATCCTATTTCAACTAAATATCTGTGTGTAAATTTATCTCTATTTGAATATATGATTTCATGAAATAAATGTTTGATTTATTCCCTATTAATAGTTGATAATATCGCAGGTGAAAGATGGCTTCTAAGAGGGAGGAAACAGAGATCGATTGATCAAGATTCTGATCAATCGAAGGGGAGAGTTAAACTAATAATCTGCTTCAGATTAAATGAATGATTAATGTGTGTGCAGAGTTGCTGTAGACTCGGGGTCTACATAGATTGATCACTGCAAGGATCAATGAGAACTGAGATCTAAACCTGTGTAGGTTTGGACAGACGAGATCAAGCGTAAGAAGATCTGACAACTGGGAGAAGTTTCACAGAAGAACAGTGGAAGGAATAACATTCCACAAAGGAAGTAAGATTGATGATGGAGATTGGATCCTCAAAGATTTAACGGTCAAATATTAGATCTGCAAAGGAAAACAGATCAAAGGTCCATATCCGCCCCGCAGAAGATCAACGGTTTGGACAGAAGTTGCGAGAGAAGGTTTGTGGGAGTCGTAATTCAGAAAGTGAAAAGGTGCATCCCACATCCTGCATGCGGAAAGACTATTGTGGCACGTAATTACAGGAGGCCCATTTTAATTGTAAAAATATACGTCTGCATCCCGCATCCCGCAAGTTGCGGAAAAGGAGTCACATAAAGGTATTGAGGAAGGACTTAGCCGGATAGCTAAGTTTAGAGGTTCTGCTAAATTTAGAACCTAACTATTCCTGGGAAGCTGATTCGAATTGATTTATTGGTTCAATTCGGTTATTTGAATTCAGTACTCTAGTTCGGGTTAGCATCACATCCTAAGGAAATCTCATCAAAAAGTAGAGAATAAGTTACAACAAATATCCATATGTCTCCAAGGTCAATGGAAAGTAGGCATATCTAATCTACAACATAAACTACAATTTTGTATGTATGGGTAGGTCCTACCTTCTCTTCAAAGAAAGATAAGGCAATATAATGGGTGCACCGAGCATAATAAGCATGGGGTTGCATTTAATCCTTGAACTATGTCAGCTAAAAAAAACACAAGCAGTTGTGCTTACAGTTTTGCACACAATCAACTCCATTAGTGATTTATTAAGGAACTCTACCAAAAGTAGTAATACAAAGTCCTTGTTACAGCTTCAGCTAGCACGTGTGATTAATCCCCTAAAAACAAGCTAGCCCAACTATAACATAAAGGTGTTACCCACTGTCGCCTTATTAACCATCTTTCTACACTTCCAGTTGGCTCTTTTTCATCAAAATACAAGCTCTATCACCAATAATCACTGATGTGCACACTAAAGATTCCTCAGAGACCATATAATGGAGAATCTGCTATAGGTCCATCATTGATGGTGTGTCAAACATTGCCCAAATCAGACAGAGAAATGTTCCTATAACCTCTGCCCACCCCTTGTGCTGGAAGCCAAAATCAATGTATTGATGCATTTATAGCATAGGATGGACCATATTTCAGGTCTGTTCCATGCCCAAAACTCAAATCATAGATGCCCTAAAATGTTTTTGACTGTTGTTATGAAGGCATAGAGACAAATGAAAACATGCATAGTTTTCCCACAATTGAAAACCAAGCCTCCTACTGCTGGCCTTTACGAACATAACTGACCTAGGACTTATAATAAGGCTCCCAAAATTGTTCAAAACAATACCAGACCTAGATACTATTTACTGATGCTTAAGAGGTTGCGATGTGCTCATAATGTTGATCTAGCCCACAAGACTAGCCAAGATTTTATTTTACAGATACTCAACACAGAGCCCAGGAGTCACACCAAGAACTGTTCAAAGGCTCAGGTTTGTTGCTTCGGTCCACACTCATGCTCAAAAACACTAGGAATTAGCCCAATTTAGCTCAACAAACCTCCAATTGACCACCCATGCAAAAAGGGGGTAGCAGTCCTAAAGCGTTATGTTATATCATGAAACAATGTTTTTTATTAATGTTTTCTAGACTACTATCCATTAATTTCCAACAAAGTTTTTCTTGGTCTTGGATTTTTCCAAGATTCTAATAGTTTCCTTTCATGGTTGTTATTTTCCTTAGTATGTCGGCCTTTTCTTCAAAGTTAAATTCTCATTTTCTCTTCAATTTGAGCATATAGATCTATAGACAAATACACAACTCACAAAGAAGATCTCACAATTTACTCAGCAATTGAACAATGAAAAAGTGCAAAAGGCTTGCATCTATGAATGCTTTCATTAATCAAAAAAGTAATCCGAATGATAATTACAATAAAGTAAAATGGCTTTAATAGCCACAAGCAATTCGAATCCACATGAGGAAGATCGAATTGATTAGACTCTACTTGACTGTAGGTAACCAAGACTTTGTCTAAATCACTATCGGAGGACCCAGTAGTTAACTGTCCTTGTCTAAACCATAACCGGAGTTCATCGGAGCTCTAAAACACAACCAAGTGTTACATTTAGTGTTGACTAATGGTTAACTGACTGTGGTAGGTGAGAAATGCACCCCACATGTGTGCAATCAAGTAAACCTAGCACTAACTAAATGTAGAGGACTAGAACTAAATGTAACTGACTCCTAACTTGGCTTGACTAGTCATTAACTGAAGTGAACTGACCTTGGTTGGTTTCGGCACTCCCAGTGGCTTCCTAAATTGTAGGGATTGATCTAGGAGGCTCATAAACTTATGCAATCAAGTGCAGTAAGTGGCAATGAGCCTCAATTAGTGTTCCCCACACTTTAGTAACTGAAACATGTGCCCCAATTAGGTCAAGTTTACCC